>JASANF010004151.1:0-28523 GCA_030248245.1 Trissonchulus sp. WLG1_4 | reverse complement strand
TTAGCGCTCTGCTTTTTAATCGGACTAAACGGACTTAACTATGCACGCTAATGTTAAACGTGCATGTTAAATCGGTTTAGTCCACTAGCAGTTTTGGAATGGGGTCAGACTAAAATTAAGCCGCTGACTTATTTTAACTCGATTAGTCCGTTTAACCCGATTTCCCATTCCAAAACCTCGGATTAAAATAAGTCCAGTCCGTTTAATCCAGTAAAGGAATTGTCCCATAGAAAGGCTCAGCAGTCTTACATACAATTATACTGCCACATAATAAAATCTAGGGTTATATAGCCTCAGGGCAAATCCATCCACAAAATAGTATAAAACAGAAAACTAAGTAAGGTTCAACAGTCTGGGGCAATATTATATACAGCTAAGATATTGATGATTCTATTTATACACTCACAAGGAAGCACACAGCTTATATACGGTCACAATGAACTCAGCAAAATAATAATACACAAGTCTACATATTAACCGTTACAGTTTGGCTAAACAACAGACGAAGTTTTTGCCAAGTTATATTCTAACAGTCACATGCTGCTGAAGAAGCAACTAATTTGTCAGACAATTATGGATGTCATAAAACAGTAAGGAAGAAAGGTGAAGAAAATATGGAAATTACTTTTCTTTTGCAAACAGAACTTACGAAAAAGACCTATAACAAGTACAGTAATGACTGTATAGATGCATATAGAGGATAAAAAAAGGTAACACGCAAAGAAGACGCATGTATTTGGGTAAAATAAAAAAATAGCTGTGAAATTTCAATGAAAACTAACATCAGCTTACAGCAGCTAAATTTAAATTAAAAAAATTAGCTTACTTCAGCTGTATTTTAGAAAAAATTATTTATACTCACACGGAAAACCTTCACAAATGGAAATAGACTGTCTGTGGCAGCATATTAATCCGACTATGATATCTTTAGCGCCTACAGGCTACAAGCACAGCTTATCACAAGCTAATCAGTCAACCCAGATCTAAGCGGGAAAATGGACACAAAAACAATGTCAAATTCACTTGCAGTCAAAATATATACTGTAACAAAAAACCAACCATGCCAAATTAGAGGCTTTCGCAGTGAGCATTATGATATGAATATGAAAATTATGATAAAGATAGTTCCCCTACCCAGGCAAAGTGTAAATGCAACAATAAAAAAGCAAAAAAACCAACAACAAATTCACAGCTAAAACGCTACAAACTGTGCGAGCTGACTCAATGTCAAAAGTTAATAACAAAAATAACCTGCGGCTAGCATTTTAAGTAATCTACGTTCTACAAGCGACAAAAAATTAAAAAGTTCATTTGGAACGGATATACCTAATTCACAGCAACTTAGACTGCTGACTGAGTCTACGAGCAAATTTCTTTACCGGATTAAACGGACTGGACTTATTTTAGTCGGAGGTTTTGGAATGAAATATAGGACTAAATGGACTAAACGAGTTAAAATAAATCAGCAGCCTAATTTTAGTCCGAACCCGTTCCTAAACTACTACTACTGGACTAAACGGATTCAACATATACGCTGAACATTAGCATGCGTAACTAAATCCGTTTAGTCTGACTAAAAAAACAGCGCGCTAAAATTTCAGTCCGTTTAATCCGGGGGTTTTGGAATTGCATTTTTTAGCATAATTTTTAAACCGTTTAGTCCGATTAAAAATAACCCTTTTATCCGGTAAAGTGGCAGACTGGCGATCAATCTGGCTGAAATTGCACAGTTTCAGACAGAGGAGGCTGAAATCAGAAACTTCTGAAATTTCTAGGTGAACCTCCCAAATGGGCCCGATGTAAAATAAATCAGGGCTTCATGCATCTTTCATGCTGGTGAATTAATTACATTAGTAAACAACCAAATATATACTACACGACAAAATACAGCACCCAAACTAAGTAAAGGCCACAATATATACAGTCTTCTGAAAAAATGCAATCTATCAGAATCTAAAAAAATCTAATTCATCACAACCTAGAAGCGGATAATATGACAGTCAAGTTATGACGCAAATAGCTTCAAATCAGCTGTATATATTTATTATTATCAGAGAAAACCATCACAAAAATAGTGCTACAGTGCATAGAACAGCATAGTAGAGCCCAAATGAAAATACAGCACGATAATTATATTCACACACACACACGCACACATGTGTGTTGCTGCATAGATGTTGAACCTGGCAACCGGGCTCAAATAAACCCAACAACGCAACGAGTGAGTGCCAATTCATTCACTGTCACTGAACCATATATAAGAGCTTGTAGAATGGACTTGTCTCTGGTCTCCGGGTTTATCCCCTCTCTTCCACTTGTACATATATATATATATATATATATATATATATATATATATATATATATATATATATATATATATATATGTGCATGTAGCATATTTTGTGTGATACATATATACTCTTAGTGAGTACGAACTTTGGCAGTTTTGATGGCATGAAGTAACAAGAAGTCGAACGAGCTATACAGGTTGTATAGCCTATACACACTCACCATATGTATATACATGTAGTTGGGCGGGATAGGGGGGGAACACCCCCCAAAATTGGGAGGGAGGGAGGTCTCGCAAGGGGGAAAAGAGGGGGGAGGGTCCCGGCGGGAGTAAAATTTTGTAAAATTTAAGCAATTTTTGAAAAATTTTTGCAAAAATTGACAAAATCGGTGCTTTTTGGTCAAAAAAAGGTAAAAAGTTGAGTCATTTTTGGGAGAGGGGGCACAAATCAGTTGACGCTGGGGATGGGGGTCCCACCAAGGGGGGGGGGAGGGGTACCCAAAATTTTGGTGCTGTTACATGTTACATGTTAGTGTTACACTCACAGACAATTAATGAAAACAGCTTATCACATTACATAACCACACCCGTTCACAGAACCGCAGCTGTGAGTCACCAGTTACTCAGGGCCTTTTCACAAATTATATTAACTGGATTAGATTAACTAGATTAACTTCATAACTCAACATAGGATTAACGTAAATTCATAAAACTTTGCAAGAAAATGGAGATGGCATGATATAGTTGTTCTGCAAAGTTTCATAAACTTTCGTCAATCTAATGCTTAGTTACTGAAGTTAATCTAGTTAATCTAATCCTGTTAATATAATTTGTGAAAAGGCCCTCAGAAAATACTCCAAAAAAGTTGGTACTAATCTAATGAGACAAGGGGAGTGGCAGTCACAGGTGTTCAAGTGAAACCCAGACTGAATCGATGATGTGATCATATGAAATACACATAGAATTTTTCATCACGATGTTATATTTTCATAATTCGAAAAGAACGTTTTAGACCGAGTCCAAAGCCAAACACCGGAATCCCTTGCAAAAATGTTGCGGATGCCAAAGACAGTAAAATCACCCCCATACCACCCCCGTGAACAACTACTGTATATACGGGTTTTCAGCTTAAAGTATATATATATACATAATTCCAGCAAAAAATGTCAAGCTGCCAACAGAAATTAGTCTAAAATCTCCCTACACGTGTCAGACGATATATAAAACTTGAACCTAACAGGCAAGCCAGTATGAGCCGGTCAAAAAATCTACTCTAGCACTGAGTACCGACGGCCGGTTCTTAATGAAATTTGCATGACATTATGTTCCTGCTGCTGAAGAGTGGAACCAAGAGTATATAACAGACTGTGACTGTAACCAAGAGTACGTATATGACTGTGACTCTGGCATATAGAAGAAGAGTGAGACACTCGTGTAGTCGTGTATATACAACACCTCTGAGGGGGGAAGGTGAGACAACTTGTGGTAAATAATATATATACCGTTAAGCCCGGTTCATAACTTGTCCTCAAGTTCATCAGGGAACGATCAAATCAAAATTGTCTGTTGTGAAGAATCATTCAAAAGAATCAATCTGGCTAATTTTCTGCATACAAACTGCACTTCACAGCAACTTTTTTCATGCAAAAAGTTACCACAATTAATAAACATGTTTATAGTTAACCAATGCTTAGGAACAAACCCAAAGGGACAAGTGGACCTTAACTAAACTTTTTCAATGCAAAAAATGGCCATAACTGACATTCGAAGTGTTTAGGGACAAAAGGACAGGGACAAGAACAAGGACAAGTATGAACCAAGCTTTAGTTTAACAAGTGAAAATTATTAAACGTATATATATTATATATATATATATATATATATATATATATATATATTAAGTGTAGATGACTGAAGGGGGTTAAGGGGGGTTCTCCCAGTGCAGCCTTATATACAAGGACAAGTATGAACCAAGCTTTATATAGTTTCACCAATCATCGCCCTATGCAGCCGTTCAAACCGGTTTTCTGCTAAACCGGTGAGCCGGCTTCCCACACACACACCGGTCTGCCCTTTCCCATTCATTTTTCCACGAGCAACTCAGAAAATCATTCACAGAATCTATCCAGCCACACACACATACGTAGAGCGCAAGCCTTTCAGGAAGACCCACAAGGTTATATACTTTACAAAAAACCAGAGCTAATGGGTAATTGACGTGGGGGTGTGTGTGCCAATAGTATGACGTATATAAATATGCTCAAGCTAACAGAGCAACAGAATAATTGGCAATGAACAGTATATATATACCCACACAGAAAACTGATATATATTCTATATACTTTTCCATAAATAAATAAACTTCTAAAAGCGTGACCGACATAATTAGCAAGCAATTATGCCAGCTACGGTGCTGTTGCTCTTGCTAGTGCTACTTTAGGCGTGTGTAGTGTGCACATGTGAGAAATGATTTATGTACTAATTAATGTCTCAAAAGTTTACCAAGACATGGCGGAATCTTAATCTAACACTAGATAATACCAAACTTATCCACAAGTAGAGCGATTTAGCAGTAAATTATATTTGATAATATATAAAACAAAACAAGTTTATTCGTAATTCCATTCCACACACAGGCACACTTGGTTAATTTCAATAATTAAAAATTGGTAATCACGTCATAGAATCTAATAGAAAATAAAACAAAATCAATGCATATATATATATATATACTGCGAATAAGTATACTTGATTAGATACTGAAATACGGAGAAAGGGAGAAAATGAGCAGTGAAAAAGTCTACTGAACTTTTCTAGAAAGTTGCGCTAGTGTGTTTGTGTGTGTGTGTGTGTGTGTGTGTGTGTGTGTGTGTGTGTGTGTGTGTGTTCTGAAAAAGGAGAGGACAAAAACTAGAAAAGACAGCTCAGCTTCAATTGAACTCAGCAGGGACTGAAGTTGGGAGTAGAACTTTTGAATGAATGAGTCCCAAATGAGGCAAAAGTTGAATTCTGATAGAACTAGTAGAACCAGGAATACACACACTCACACGCCCACACACAGCACACTATTTCTGTACCCAAAACCAGAAGAATTACTAATGTAGATATATATATATATATATATATATATATATATATATATATATATATATATATATATATATATATATATATATATATATATATATATATATATATATCATGTATGCACACGTTTGTACACACATGTATGTACGCGTTTGCACACTTCACATATATGTACCAAATACAAATCACAGCGATCCAAAATCATTCTCTAACCTTTAACACTGGGCTATCCAAGACTTTTCTTTTACAGTTCCTGCGTCTTTCGTTCTTACAGCTAGTGGGTACCAAAAATACCAAAAAAACATATATGCTATGTACGTAATCTATATCTTTTATGTACATATATATCGGATCCACATATTCATTTCCATATTATATACATCTACCCATGTATAGAAATGAAAACCCAAGTGTACATAAATAAACAGTACACAGTGTATCAAACTAGCAGTCTTTCTTCATACAACTTTTTACCATAGATCATGGGCGTGGGGGGGTTCACCCATCCCCAACCGGCAGCTTCATCTGAGACAGGTGGTTCACCCAAGACAGGTGCTTCACCAAAGACAGGTGCTTCACGCCCTCCAGACGGCAACCTCACCCCCCCACAATGTTCGAAGGTAGCTCACGACGGCAAAGTCGGTGGCTCACAAAGCAAAAATGGGTGGCTCACGAAGAGGAAATTGGCGGAAAAGTTGCTCCGCCCTCCCACACCCCCCCCCCCGGAATTGACTAGCTAGCCACGTATGCTTATTACTCTACATAGCTAAATATGTAGGTAGTACATATGTACATACATATATAGTATCCAATTTAAATCAACTACAATTGAATGAGGAAACGGGCGAGATTGAAAAAATGAGACACCTCCTACTCAGAGTCACAGCAGCAGCAGGCAGACGTGTTGGCGGGGGTGGGCGTTGTGGCTGGAACGAGCTAATATTGGCTCACGCAAGCCGGGCCGGTCACAAACACGCTAGGGGTGATGAGCAACACTTGTACATACATGCTCTAGCAGAGCTGCTTGTTTATGTACTCTTGATACTCTAGCACCCCATAGTAGTATATTGGGGTACGAGGGAGAGATTTGTCTAGCTTATTTATATCTAGAGTTGGGCGCTGTCGCGCCATCCCTGATACTCTTCATAGCAGCACATTGTTGTAGCATATTCGGTCATGCTCTAGGTTATTTGTGTACCCTTGATAGCACCCCGTTGTTGTACAGAGATACAGGGAGAGATACATTAGGTGAGCCACACTTGTACAATATGCTCTAGCTTATTTATGTACTCCTGATAGCACCTCATTGTTGTATATTCTTAGATTGGAACGTTCTATACGTATATTCCTACAGACAGACATTGTGGCATTGCTACTGAATGCAGGGGCGCAGGGCAAATCAGTTTTTTATATAGGGGGTTTGGTTTTGGGGGTTTTTTTTGGGTCGTTTTGGGGGGGGGGATTCCTCCCCTCGTATAGCCCTAGTCTAATATATAGTCTAATTGACTTGATAGAATATTCAGACTCTAATACGAAACCTGCTTGGCAATATGACTAATTTTGGGCACAGAGGTCAATAATCCTACATAGGTCTGTGGGAAGGGATATAGGAAGGGAAGGTCACAGTTTATGAAACCCATGAAACGCAGGAATCGCAACTCGGTGGTCCAGCAAACATCCCCATGGAGCCTTCGGGTGTTTTCCGTTGTTCCCAGTTCCCACCCACAGTATAGAATTTACAACGTACTGAACCAATTCTCATGGTGTTGTGATAAACTCTGACACACACACAAGTTCATCTCAGCACTCAAAAATACAAATAGTATACAATACAATAGTATATAACAAAAATAAAAAACAATAAATTTACAATTTCTAAAGATTTGCAATGGTTAGTAGTCCAAAACCCGAATAGCCTATACAATATATAACTATTCCTGGGTCTGAAGAGATCCTCGGACTAAAACAAGACCAGTCCGTTTAATCCGGTAAAGGAATGGGATATGGGCCACAAGAAAACATGACCAAAGCCCGGTTACCTAGCAATATCAGTGAAATCGAACAAAAAATAGATGTGAATTTTTAAAGATGACCAAGAACCAGCTTGTCGTTAAGCCATCAAGTCTGCGTAAGAGGAAATTACGCAATAATTTAACAACAAACAAACAAATAATTTAAATCGGCTATTCGAAAAACATAGCCGACAAATTACGTAATGAATCGTTTTTTCGACAAAAGCAATTTATATACACATATATTGCTGACTTGAATGAAAATTTTTTGACAAACAATGATTTACGTTCGAATTCAAGCCAGATTGCGTCACACTTTGCCCTAAACAAGCTGCATAAGAGAAATCATGACATGTATTTATCGGTGGAGGAGGGTTAGTCACCTCCCCTGATTAATCTGAATACCGAACAAACAGGGGGTGAACATACATTTACTGATTTACACGAGGGTTTATTCTGGGGGGGGGGTCTTATTTTGACGGCTGTGTCCCATTAAGGCCACAAGATTAAGTCAGGATTAAAATCGTCCCATTAGGTCCACACTCTTTATTGTGTTTCGTTAAGGCCCCATTTGTAGCGTTAAGGCAGCAATGTTCAATTGTATTATACTAGGTAGTTTTGACTGAAGTGGAAATGAATTTTACTTCTGACCTTCGATGTGAAATGGTATAAAATTACCGGCAGCTAAGGTAAGCTACCATTACGATATCGGAACAGAAAATAAGCGCAAAATTTATTCTGAAGTTTTAAAGAGTTTGACTAGAAAAAAAGTTAACAACACCTTTCTGTGTGGGTATATAGGCTGCCGGAGTAGATCTTGAGGGCAGCAATATGACCCCCCACCTCGAATCTTCATATGTATCCTAGGAATTGTAACATATATATATAGTGTGACATGCGCAATCTGTGGACCTAATGGGACGCACTATGGCTCTAACGAAACAGTTGCTGCCTTAATGGGACGCACGTGTTGTCAGAGTTTTAATAAAAAGTGTGGACCTAACGAAACTGCTGCCTTAACGGTACACAATCATTTTGACAGCCCATGCACCGAGTTAAATAAAAATAAAAAAATAACTATTTTAAAAATGTGGGAAGTATATATATATATACAAGAGTACATAATAGTGTCTCACTCTTTATAGAAGAAGAGTGAGACACTCTCCTTTCTGCCTGTGTTATAGCGCAGGCTGATGCGCTCGTCATTTCCAGCCCACATGTTGCCGTTTTATGCAACATGTGGGTAGCCAATCAGAAGCGACCTTTGCTTCTGATTGGCTGGACGCCTGTGCACGTGCTCCAATCAGCACGCAGACGGCCTCACGTGCTCCAATCAGCACACTGGCCGCCATTACAGCCATTTCATTGTTAAATTTTGCCATGATCGGTCGGGTTGGGGTTTTTTTTGTTTTTTTTTGTTACGAATCGTATTTTGCTTACATTTTTATCCCCGTTTTCAGGAATTATTGCTAGTATGTGCTGAATATGTTGTTAACTGGTAAGTTAAATGTGTTTTTGACAATTTTCAGGCAATAGCACGTGAGGCCGCCTGCGTGCTGATTGGAGGACGTGCACAGGCGTCCAGCCAATCAGAAGCAAAGGTCGCTTCTGATTGGCTACCCACATGTTGCATAAAACGGCAACATGTGGGCTGGAAATGACGAGCGCATCTGCCTGCGCTATAACACAGGCAGAAAGGAGAGTGTCTCACTCTTCTTCTATAAAGAAGTAAGACACTATTATGTACTCTTGATATATATATACTTCCCGTGCCCGTGCCCATCCCCCCTGTAAAAACCGAGGGCCCGAGCTCCGGGGGACGAGTTTGAGAAATCTTAGCAAAAGTCGGTGAAAAGGCAGTTTTCACAAAAATTATTGGCAAAATTTAGTGATTTTCGGTAGATCACAGGGGGAAAGTGCCCAAAATTTGGCCACAGACCCCCCAAAAAAATTACCCCGTTACATGTGTATGAATATATACTGTCAAGTAGGAAACTATTGGCTTATGGCTAATATAGTAGTCTACTTAGTGTACCGTATCGTATGCATACGCCAATGAAGCTCTGTTGGAGTAAAATAGCTATTACTAAAGTTAATTTCACAAAACAGTTATATACTGTACTTACAGGGGGTACAACCGTTATATACATTTACTTGCAATCATCTATATACACCCACCAACTTAAATACAGGTGAAAAAACATGAAAAATTATCATAAAAATCTACACATTCAAGTCAACCATAACCCATTCAAGGAAAAACGAAGCATGTTAACCAAACAGTAGATACATCGACACGACAGACAAAGAACAAACACCATCAATCACCTAATACTATATTACGCAATTCACAACAAGCTACATCCAACGTATATATAATATGTTTCCAAGGCCTAATTTTGTAGACGATGTTGAAAAACAAGAACAGACGCGTAGGCGCGCAGAGCACGTTTGGGGAAAAGCATGAGATGGGGAATGAATGAAGCTAGCTTCATGAATGAACTACAAAATGACAGGCTACTACGCCTACGCTTCTATTACGCCTGGCAACCCAGCTTCATTGATAAACACAGACAGAGAGACAGAGACTACATAGTTAGGGTTCCAATTTACAATGGAACTGAATGCATTCAGCTATATACTGAAAAGCTCTGCCAAATCAGTCTGAATTCTCTTTTCTCCCTTAACAAGCTTTGAAGGGGGCCTTGATATTAGCTCCCCCCACCCCTGCCCTACCCTATGTCGAAATGCCCCCCACTTACATTTATAAACACCTACGGCAACTTTCTCTAATAATAGCGGCCCCTGCTTCACATCTGATTAATAAATAACCCCCCAACCCGAACAACAAATTCATATAATTGGTTTTAGACTTTTTTACAGCTTTAACGATTCTATTTTTCAACCCCAATCACTGTCAATGACAAAACACCTAATTTAAAAGTCAGTGCCCCCACAAAAATTGTTTGGCAAGCTTGCATAAAAGTGGAATTACTACTTAAACTGGCGAAATATGTATATACATAACAATCTATTCTGCTTTAGTACTGTATCACAAAAAACCCACACCCACGCGTATTAACTTTTTTACGAAGGTAATTTCAGCTGAATACATATTAATGCGAACTTTAAAAGGCCAACTAATATGCAAATTATTATTTCTTTTCTCAGCGTTTCAGCTTTTTTATCAAATTTTCTACATTCACAAGGTCCAATCATTGTGGGAGGGGACCGTTTACGGGTCCAGATGGTCCAGGTTAGGGGAAAATAACCCAGTATATATACGTATTACGTATATATACATATATATATAGTCCGTGCAGCGTGCATACTTTAATAATTAACGGTGGCACGGTTCCTTCGTAGTATTGTCGGCTTAATTTAATGTGAGACTGGGTGTATAGACTATACAGTCTTAAGAATCTGATATAACCTAAGAAGGACATAAAAAATTTGTGAGAAAACTACTGTTAGTAAGCAAGCACCAATTTCACTGTGTTACCAATGTTACTGATGCCCTGCCCATACTGAAAAAGCAAAACGAAATAATATATGGTACATAAATGGATACAAAATATAAACATAACTTGGAGTTCGAAAACGCATACAGCGCCCACGGCTCTTAGTTCAAAAAAGTTCCTATTGCTATTCCATTTACAGAAGGTCAAACTTGGGTCATCATTAAACTTGCACGATGACCTAGAAACCTTCATTTTACATGAAACGTGTATATATATATATATATATATATATATATATATATATATATATATATATATATATATATATATATATATAGTGTTTATAAATGTGTTTAATTGTATCATCAGGGGAGCAAGGCGGTTCCTACAAGAAGTATATATACTAGGTTGAGTAGCTCCAGCTTCAACCAGTATATATGCAGGTCTCCCTGTTAAGTTGGGGGTCCTCAATGCTTGTTTTTCTACATCCTTTTTTATTCTTTCTTCCCAATCTTCTAAATACTAGCTGTATATATATGTAATTAATTACATGTGGTTTATATGTATAAAATCTTCCTTTTTACCGTCCTTATACATTCAAATAACAAGAACCACAAACATAACATCAAACAAAATTTTGTTTAGTGTCTTGTGCCTTCATGTTCATAGGTTCAGAAAGTAAGTTTTATGGATGTTATTTATATTACATGTTCAATTTCTATCGATCTATCGTTCAATTTCTATCGATTTCGATCACCTCATGTTCTATCATAAATTTATGTTTTCCACCTAAATTTATGGGTAGCCTGATAATTACAACATAAATTTATGTAAAGACTTCAGGCTACTCATAAAATGCTAAATGTGGGTGCCGAGTTTTCTCATAAATTTAGGAGAACGTGAGGGCACCCATAACTCACCTTTGAGCTAAATAATTGGTACAAACCTCAAAAAAGCATGAAAACTGGTTCTCTGGGTAGAGCATAAAGTGGCATAGTTTAGGGAATGTATTTTTTAAAACTTCATTGAACTTTTCTGAAAAATCTGATTTTAAGATTTTACTATAAAACGACAGCAGCAGGTATGGTGGTAACTGTTATGCGCTTGAATAATTAAATCCACTAACAAACCTATTCATTACTTTTTGTTCCTTCTAGAGAAGGAACTATTGTTTTGAAACTAACTGTTCGCAGCGTTAAACGCTGCTGAGCAGGCTGCATAGCCTATATGTTTTGTGTGTGTTTTCAGCCTGGGAGTTGGCTGCTGATTTTTGTCTGCGTATATGTATAAAAATCAATAATCGATGTAGAGTGTTGTAGTGTGCTTTTTCAGCCTCGGCACCGTAATGTTTCACCAGCAGTATATAAGAGCCCCTGGATAACACTGTTTATCGCTTCTTAGAGCTGATGTGCTCAGCTCAGATCAAAGCGTAATTTGGGCTGAATGGCTCGCTGCAGCGGGATGCTTAACATCCTGCAGCACTTGTTTTGTAAAAGTACGTACATACGTAGGTAGTAGGGTAAGTACCTAAGTTACGCAATGTAGTGTACAGCAGGGGAATAGATACAATTCAATTAAACTTGAAAGGTAGACACCGGGGAAGGAACATTGCCCCTTTTGGGGCCTACTTGTTAAATTGAGATTTTAAACGAGCGCACCCTCAGTACGAAAATCAAGGCTGTGATCGTGCTGCTAGACATCTAATTGTGCGAGCGCGTGTGCGTGCGCATTGCATGCGGTTTTCAGCGAGAGCATATAATTTTATGTGAGAACTTTATGGGAGAACTTATGGGAAGGTTATGTGAAACTTCTGAAACACTTTATGTACCACTCGTAACCTTCTCATAAGTTCTCCCATAAATTCAATTTATGTAATACTTTATGTAAAGACTTATGTAAAGTTTCTGAAACTACCCCCAGGTACGTAATTCTGATATAATGAATTTCGCATCGACGCTAAATTGCCGATAGTGGTGAGTATAATAATCTGAATGTTACACAAATGACAGTAGCACATAATGAGGGCCGGATTAAGTTATTTAGCCATAGCGGTGGGATGCCTAACCTGCGAGATATGTACATGCACGATGCTGCTTTAAACAGCATCAAAGTAAAAACAATCTGATGCACCATTATTTACACATATACTCACTACACCTTAACACAAACATTACACCTCCTACTGGAGCCCCAGGGGTATCTCGCAGGAAGGGCAGCTGGCCCGTACTGCTGCTAGAGCGGCTTTACGCCCCATTGTGTTTTCTCTCGAATACCAGGTGCATACTCGTACATCCCTCACGTTCACATATACATATATATATATATATATATATATATATATATATATATATATATATATATATATATATATATATATATATATATATATATATATATATATTTTTTGTTTTTTTTTTGGTGTTCCCTCGCGGGCTCCTACCACTTGAGCTGGCGAGTGGCGAGGACAGCCTGAATTCTACAGCAAGATTGCAATGGCTGTGAGAGGTGGTAAAAAAAAATTGTATCATCATTCATTAATTCTCATAATAAATTATATATATATATATATATATATATTATATAGATATATATTGGCACTATTTGTAAAAATTTTACAAAATTTCGAGCATTTTTGGCCGGCCAGGGGAAAGGGTCCCTATAATTTGGCCGGAGTCCCCACAAAATTTTGACTCCGTTACATGTATATATGGTGATAACCGGCGAACTTCTAGAAAATAGGGAAATTCGAGTACGCGTTGTCTCAAAACGTAGCCGTTCTGTCCCCTACGTAACATATCACATCAGTTTTGAAACGAAGACTGAGACTAAAATAAGAGCTGTAAAGAATAGGGTCAAGTGAAAAGCCGCGGAGCAAAATGCGCCCTCGTGTGAATAGGCCATTTAGTCCACACTAACCCTGCTTTTGCTCCACCTGCCTATTAAGTCTAAATTTAGGATCATTTGTACTGACCTACTAGGCAGAAAAAAAAGTCAACACTCAAGACACAGCCATTGCATGGTGTGCCATATACGTATATGAATTCGATCTATTTTCGCTTTAGCAATATTGCACAACTCTCTCGCTAATAAACTGGTAGTAAACCAGTTCCATAAAGTGTGACAAAAAACGAATTAACAGCATTCAAAAGTAAAAAAGCCTGCAGGCACTGTTCTACAAAAAACATGTACAATCAAAATTACCAGGAAACAAGCTACAACTATTTATAAACAATTCGCACATTTACTGTACATATACAGTATACGTACAGTAGTTGTACATATTTTATCATATCATTAGGGATGGAAGTCTCGGTCTCGGTCTCGGTCTCGGTCAAAACCCGAGACTAGCCCAGTCTCGGTCTCGGTCTCGGTCTCGGTCTCGGTAGTCGAAAAGTCTCGGTTTGTACCCGGTCTCGGTTTTTCAAATCTGTGAAAAATTTTCCTGTGGTCCCCCCTTTGGTTTATATTTTTGGCAGGAAATTTTTTTCGGAAGTGTTCATTTCACCAAAATTTCACACCAAACAGTGAAATTCTGTTATTTTTTTCGAAAAAACTTTGCCGTGGTTGTTTAGTTTATCAGTAAACACAGTGCACACACAAATGTATACACATATGTTTGTGATTAGCATGGGCGTAGCCTGGGGGGGGTTGGGGGGGTCGCGACCCCCCCCCCTTTTGGTCGAACCTGAAGAAATTGTCAACAAGGGTCCCCCCTTTGGTTTTATTCGCCCGGCCTAAAAAAATTTCTGATACGTCTCCGATTGACCAATTTGGCTTAAAAATCAAAAATTTCCCCCAATTCTTTTCTGGGGGCTGCCGCTCCCAGACCCCTGCGACTATCTGGCTTACTTTTCTTTGTTATTATCTTTCGTCAAAGCCTATGCATGTATGCACTAGTACATAATGTTACATTTATATACTTGTGCAACATACTGTCTGACTGTCTGGTGTGACGGTATATACCATCTTTTTGTTTTAATTTTCCTGTCAGAAAAAATTTCTGATACGTCTCCAGTTGACCAAATTCGATCTAAAAATTGGAAAACTTTTTTCTTGGGGCTGCCATTCTGCCAACCGCAAACGCCTGCAACTTTGGTTTTTGGTATATATCTTGCGTTTGTAAACGTCCGTCCTAAAAACTTTCTGATACGTCTCCAATTGACCAAATTTGGCCTAAAAATACAAAATTCTGTTAAATTTTTTTCTGGGGGCTTCCGCCCCCAGACCCCCGCTGTTCTGTGGTTTATTATTCCTTGTTATATTATATTTCATCAAAGCCTATGCATGTCTACAGGTGTAGATTACCGTATGCTGCATTTACTTGTGTAATACGCTGTCTGATGTGACGTCAGACGATCCCATCTTTAGTTTAAATTTTCCTTTCTGATACGTATTCGGTGGGCCAAATTCGGCCTAAAAATTGAAAAAATCCCTAATTTTTTCTGGGGGCTGCCGCCCCCAGACCCCTGCAACCATGGTCTTGCGTTTTCCTTGCGTGTGTGAGTACTCAAATCGCGAAAAACTTGCTATAACTGAGTGAGCCAAAAAAGTTGACAAGGTGCGACCCCCCCTTTTCAAAATCCTGGCTACGCCCCTGGTGATTAGGTTTCTTATTTCATACGATCTATCAAGTCTGTCTGTCTGATTATTATTATATTTTATTCTTAAGTATTAGTGTTTGGCTGGTCAACTTTTTTTATGCCAATTGGTGGCTTTACCTACTTAAATTAAATTTCAACCACTATTTTAGCAAAAATCAAAAGCAAAGATCTGTGAAAGTTCAACTAAACGCACTACTGAGAACCATGCGGTGACACATCTAGTTCGGTGGATGAGAAGGGAACATCTACTACTCCCAACTAAAATATAGTCCCAGCCCCAGGGGGTTAAGGGGGGCCCCACTCAAAGAGGGGTCACGCCGTAGGCAAACAATGAAAGAGCGTCACGGCGCAGGTCTAATTTTTGAGCCAAACCCTTTCTATCTAGGGTGTATTTTAGCAGAACATTGATACTTCCAATACAACGGAGCTATTTTTAAATAAATTCGAACCAAACAGTGTCAAAATTTGCTATTTTCTGGCATGCACAAGGACTAATTGCGTCTGTTTTGGAACAGAGGTCAAAATTTCACAATATTCAAGAAGACATGGTCCCACAGTCCCACACAAACGGGGGAAATAACCAGCAATGTAAACAAAATTGTCGTGATGTAGCTGTTAGTTCTATACATATATATATATAAAGGGTGTCTGACCATGGTCCTGTAAATTTGCCTAAAAATTTGTAAAAAGTCATCAAATCAATAGGTAAAAAAATGGCAAAAAATGACCCAGTCTCGGTTTTGGCGGTCTCGGAATTTGGTCTCGGTCTCGGTAGTCTCGGTTTCGTGGTCTCGGTCTCGGTCTCGGTCTCGGAAAAAAAACCGAGACTTCCATCCCTACATATCATCCATATATACTGGGCTTATGGGAACGTCCATATGCGAGCACCTAGCGAATTGTGGGATGGGGGGGGGGTGGGAGTGGGAGTGCGAAGCAACTTTTCCGCCGATTTCAGCTTCAGTGAGCCACCGATTTTGACGTCGTGAGCACCTTCAAAACATTCTGGGGTGTGTGGTAAGCACCTATCTGTAAGGGAAGGGAGAGGTGAAAATCCCCCCAAACCCCTCCCCACACGCCCACGTATAGATGCCTCTCTTTATAAAGGGTTCCAATTCCAAAAGTCAAAGTGGGTAAACACGGCCTTAGTGCTTGGGGCCTATAATTTCATAAATAATGTACCTATAAATAAAAAGCAGCTTACAATAAGCTGATTCTAAATATCCGCTATTTTCCGATAGATATACCGTTCCTAGAATGCAAACCATGGCTTGGAAAAATGGCTATCATTGTGTTAAACTTCAGCAAAATAAAAAATTCCAAAGCTCAAATCTAGGATTTATTTTTTTAATTTTGTCTATCCCATGAGCAAAAAACAAAAAATCCCCGATCATTCGAATTTATTGTTTCCATTATCGTGACTTTATCTTTAAACTAAAGAATTTTGTTAAACTAAATGTATTATACTATCTAGGGATGTCGCGGATATCCGCATCCGCATCCGCATCCGCGGATGATCCGCAACTTTTTGACATCCGCATCCGCATCCGCATCCGCAAAAATTTAATGCGGATGTGCGGATGTTGCAGATTCGGCAAAATTTACTATAAATGTAGAAAATCAGACGACAATTTTGATTTTTGCGCATGTAT
This sequence comes from Trissonchulus sp. WLG1_4, assembly GCA_030248245.1. Classification (NCBI taxonomy): domain Eukaryota; kingdom Metazoa; phylum Nematoda; class Enoplea; order Enoplida; family Ironidae; genus Trissonchulus; species Trissonchulus sp. WLG1_4. Next base: position 11,420 of record JASANF010004151.1, on the reverse strand, counting down.
ATACCAATATTTTTGCTCTTGAAACGGTGGATGAAACTTTACTTTAAGCTTTTTCACCTCATTGTTGGTTGCAATTCGCTCTTTTCTTAAGTAGGCTTCACAAATATTTGATATAGCTGGCATATTCGAACTAAGTTTTGCATGTTTGAGAGAGACTAGTCTACAAACTTGTAAAGCAATAAGTATATATTGTCAAAGTCAAAACAATATTATCAGTTTTTTACTTGCATGCTTTCGTAGATTAGAAAGAATTGACAGAGTACGTTTAGTGATTATACACCAACCTAAACCAAAAGCATCAAGTTGCCAGAGGGTCACGCCGATAGCCTTTGAGTTGGCATAGAGTTAACCAATAGCGTTTTAAACAAACTGTTGATGGCGGCGCATGGCTTAGAAGATTACGATATGTATAATGAATGCACAACTGTTTTATCTAAGTCTCATTCGTTAGTACTCGCATTCTTGCATTCATACTTGCTATTTCTAGTATAATATGTATTTTTTGGTGAAATTTTTTTCAAAAATTCGGCTCATAATTTGTTTAGAACGTATTCTAAAAAGATCCGCATCCGCATCCGCATCCGCGCGGATGTCAGAAGTCAACATCCGCATCCGCATCCGCATCCGCGGATGTCAAAAAAGTCACATCCGCGACATCCCTAATACTATCCATACTTTCATGAAAGCAATAATGATAATACAATATTTGGATTTGACAATACACTACTAATGTCTAAAACAGTCCCAGCACACAACTCTTTGACTGTCGACATCAAAGATCAATTTTGGACGCTTTTTTCATATATGCATGTTAAAATTTCGAAGCAATATATACATATCTATCTGTCGAATTTTTACAAAATTAATCAACTGAAAGCAAAAAATTAATAAAAAAGTGAACTAACTGACTTTTTATTTTTAGCAAAAAACTAAGATTAGTTCAAACTATCAGGTTCACAAGTTGGAACTTATATACCGTCCTTAACACACTGAATGTAAAATTATGAAATTTAAGCACGTATTAGTTAAGTTATACTCATATCAAGTTGAGTGACAAGGGCTCTTACACGTTTGTCCCTTATATCCCCTTATACTGATTTTTACCCAAAATAAAATTCAGCCGAAATCGCGTTCAGTGCTACGCCCAGGTCGAAATTTATTTTTCCACGTTTCCACTGTTAAATGAGGGATCCTCGAGTAGGGATCTCGTTAATGCATAACCCAGAATTGAATATTAGTTAGGTGTGCAATTACGTATTAAGCTATACTGAACAAGATTGTTCAAATCAAACCTAACCAAAAAACATCAACAACTGAAGTTATGGTAAAAAAAGCAACGTAAGCTGAGCTTGCAAAAGGCTGGGGGAGGCACATAAAGCCCGGCTCATACTCGTTTATGTCCGTATCGTTTTGTCCCTAAGCAATACAAAAAAAAGTACCTCACCAAAAGCGTCTCATCTAGATCGTATGCAAAAAATCGACCCAAATGCTTTTGTGATTTCTTGACTGCAGCTGACCGAAATTTGTCCTTGTCCTTGTCCTTATGTCCTTACGGACAAGTATGAACCGGGCTTAACAGTAATGGTTGTCCAGAACAAAATGTCAATAATTATGCAATGCTAGACTGTTCAACAGTGACATTATTAACATTGTCTATTGCCTAAAAAACAGTCTGCTCTGCAGACAGTCAGACCGGCTATTCTAAACCATAGTTAAATTATGTTCGCTTTAGCTACGGACTAGCAATACGGTTTGAATTAGCCTTAATTACCAACATCAATCAATAGCTAACTGTTGGAATAGGAAATTTTTTATGCTTTTCCCTGTATGTTTTATGCTACACATTACGGCATCAATTGTAAAGCATTATTAGCGTTCGTGACGGATAAAGCTTTGGTTAGACGTTTTGATTTTTTCAGTCACTATATTTTGGCCATTGTACTGATTTTTTGTCAAGTCAATACAATCCAACTTAGTATATATTACTTTAGTATTCTTTAGATTCGAACTAGTTTCGAGATGTATATAGCATGTATATATGATACAATAATTTTAGTTCGAAAAATGTGAAAAAATAACAATTCGTTGTCCGAGCCATTCTCACGTCCAATGACAAGGCAAATATAACTCATCTAAAAAAGAAGTTGAACGAAAACTAGTTTCAAAAAAACCAACAAACAATATCAGTGTATAGCATCAGGGTCAGGAACAAAGAAATATTTTTGAGGGATTTTTCCTAAATTAATTGATAACTGGATTAATTAATAGTAACTGGATCAAATGAATTAGATTAAATTCATAACGTAACATAGGATGATTAACTTAAATTCATAAAATTTTAAAAGCGAAAGCCGATGACATTATTTAGTCGTTATACAAAGTTTCATAAACTTTCGTCAATCGTATATTTACATAATCTAATGCAGTTAATACAAAATATGGTAAAGTTTTAAGCAAACCCAGCTCACACAATTCCACACGAGTACTTGAGGGGAACAATACTCTTCACAACTAGCCAACTAATCATGATTACGCAGCCAGCCTTGATACTTATATAGCAGTACCAACTACCCCTTTGCTTAAATAAAATAAATTAAAATGCTTTGAAAGTTTGAAAATAACTAAATTAGTGTTAGTAAAAAAGACCTACGATCGGCCGAAGACTATACTAGAAAGACACCTTATAGTAGCCAGCGCTATCTGACGGTACCAGGAATACGGTAGCTACTGCTACTACTGTAATGAGGCAATTTGTAATGGTACCTAAACAGATTATTTCAGGGCCCCAAAATTTCGTAAAAAAAGTGATTATACCCAAGATCTGAAATCACAAGCGTAAACACCAAGACATGTGAAGCACCACAAAAACAAATATTCTTGGAGCTGCATAAAAGCTGGCTGACAAATCATTGGCCAAATAACGTTAGCTGCTGTCGCCGATTGGCCAACTCTAATTAGCCAATCAACTTAAACATCAGCGTCCTTATAAAAAGCGGAAGAAACCGGCAAACCAGGCAGTCGAACACTGAATGAATGAATGAATGAATGAATGAATTTACTCCAAACGGGTGCGCCAGTCAGCCAGTTCTCGCTAGCTCAAGCAGTCTGCTTATCGGTCTGGTAATGAGTCAGTCAAGTCAAGTCGATTTGCTGTCGTCAATACTATATTCACTTCACTTTTGAAGTACTACACCTCAAGTATATACAAGTTCCACACAGACACAAGGATACAGTATATATACACATGCACTTCAGCACAAAAGTACATGCTTGTCAGATAACAGCCTTGTCCGTCAAGATCGGAGATTATTCAAGATGAGCACCGCACCTTATGGCTGGATCAGTCAGACTGCATATTAGACTCTTAGGGCCAATTCCTTTACCGGATTAAACGGTTAATTTCAATTGGATTAAACGGTTTAAAAATTCAGCTTAAAAATGCCATTTCAAAACCTCCGGATTAAACGGATTTAACTTTTAGCGTGCTGTTTTTTAATCGGACTAAATGGACTTAACTATGCACGCTAATGTTGAGCGTGCATGTTGAATCCTTTTAGTCCAGTGGTAGTTTTGGAATGGAATCAGACTAAAATTAAAGCGCTGACTTATTTTAACTCGTTTAGTCCGTTGAACACTATTTGTCATTCCTAAACCTCGGACTAAAATATATAAGTCCAGTCCGTTTAATCCGGTAAAAGAATAGGCCCTTGGACTTGTGGACTTCTCAAACTAATGTACAACCAAAAATTACTGATCCCTGAACTCATGGTTTCATATGATTTGCACATAATTTCATTATGAAATATGGATTGAGTGTCTACGAATTGCGTAACGAAATGTGAATTTAGTGAAAACGTAAACCCAAGGTTTAGCAAAACTACATTTGTGAAATCCAGCCAAAGAAAAAGTTTACATAAGCCTAATTCACACTGACGCTTCGCTTCAGTTATAAGGCTGATACGCATGAGTTAAGAGTAGAGTGTAACAAAAAATGTTCATTTTCAGGGAAAATCTAGTAAAAATAAAATTTTGTAGGAACTTTTTACAATATCTTGCAAAATTTAGGGTATTTTTGGCCAATCAGGGGCGGAGAGGCCCCCCAAAATTTCGACCCCGTTACATGAATGGCTGTCTATATTATTCTTCAATAAGTGAATCAACCTTTTAGCTACCGTAAAAAATGTTTCACTGCAATATGCTCGACATAAAGCACAACTTTTTAGTAAGCAAGCGTCAGCGTGTAAACAAAGCTTAGGCAAACCCTGCTTGACCTTTGACGACCGCTGCTTGACCTTTTGACCTCTGCTTGACCGACCTGTATTTCTGGTTCATCCACAGCCATACATTCCGGGCCCTCGTCCGGACCGCCGTCCCCCACGCTCGGCATCTGAAACAGCAATAAAAAAATATAACATAAAATATGAACTTTGAGATCACTCGGACTTTGGGCTTATTTTGATGTGTCTCATTCGCATATACTTTTTATTCAATATTTACAAATTGGTCGTTTTGTCACAGTTTTATAGGCAATGAAGCTGGCTTTAAATTTATCATTTGCCCATATAAATCAGTTGTTTTTCTACCCGACCCCAGATATGGTCTACGTATGATCTATATACAAGGTCTACTACCCGACCCGCCCGGAGCGATCCGACTGAGCCGACTTCTCTTAAAAGGCTAAAGTTGCTACGAACACTCGCTGGACACCTGTTCTCAACTTCGACCTTTTTCGACCAAACAGTCTAACCAAAAACCTGAAAATTAAAATCCTATAGTTATACTCGCGTACTCAACCATTATCACCAACTATCTATCACCAGTATATAATGAAACCCTCTGAACTTACTCAGCTTAGTATTTAGCATACGTGGGCGGATACAAACTCTGGGAAGGGGTAGCAACTTTTTCGCCTATTGTCTATTCGAGAGCCACCATTTTTGCTTTCTGAGCCACCGATTTTGACGTCGTGAGCTAGCTTTCAAACATTCTGGGGATTCTACGGAGGGAGTGGGGCCCCCGGTGAGGGGGAGTGAGGTTGCCATTTGGGGGGGGGTATATAAATACCCCAGACCCCCCCACGTCCATGTATGGTCTTCAGTTGCTTGTGATTTTGTGATTATAAAACTCATGTATATATATACCTCCGTTTCAGAATCAGATCTGAAAGAACGTCGAATTCTGTCCACCATAGTGGAGAAAATTTCCAACGTATCCCTTTTATTCGATATTAGCGGCATTATTACAATGACTGTTATTAATATTGCATAACTAATAGTTAGTAATTAATATAAATGAATAATTAGTGTATCACATAAATAAGTTCAATTGCATAGCATTGAGCAAGCAGCTACGAGAGTTGAATCGCCACTGATATTATTTAATAACCATTATTGGCCGGTTATAATGAGTGTCAAACAGTTTGGAATTGTCATTTGAACTGTAACCTTCTGTGCAAGACACTGAATGAAAAAAACAAAGTTATATGCAAAAAACTTTACATATATATACAATATATATATACATGATAAAGCTAAAAAATAATACACTCATTCACGAAAACTGAAAACATAATAAAATATAAAAAACATAAAAAACATCACAAAAAATGATTAACTTGAAATTTAAAAATATTTTAATTGAAAATTATATTTCGTTCAAAAGTTCAACCCATTCACTTGGTGAATCTTTACCTACGCATGCTATATTGCTATGCACAAAAGATAGCAGTGAGTCTCTAAACTGTTCTATACAGAGATCGTAAATTTTTCGATCCGACCCAGCCAGACGTAGTGAAGCGTCTATAGAAAAATTATGAATCTCTATTCGTCGAATGTCGATTCAGAAATATATACGACAAATCAGTTCTTAGGGCCTTTTACTTAGTAACTGAAGTTTGGATGAGAGAGATAATTTTGCAAGCAGATGGAGATGACATCGTTTAGTTATTATGCAAAGTTTCATAAACTTTCATCAAACTAATTCTTAGTTACTGAAGTTAATCTAGTTAATCTAATCCAGTTAATATAATTTGTGAAAAGGCCCTTAGACTTAGCGAACGTGTCGACTTGGTATACAGCGTTCCTAGAAAAAAAAATTTTTCTATAAGTTTATAAAAAGTTGTATTAGAAAAAACATATTGTACCTACAGCCACAGCTCAATTTAGTATTTTGCCTTATAAAAAATTCGTCGTTTGAACGCCAAAAAAAAGAACTGACGCCCTATAAAAGTTTTCTTTACTTCTAAAAAACAGCCAAGATATTCAAAAGTAAAACTAAATTAAATATAAAATCTGCTAAAAAAATTTCCATCTATCTACCAACATTTCATTCATATGTACTTGAAAACATTTTCTTGCCAAAGACATTTGCTAAAAAATGTCTGGTTCAGAGACCAAGCAAGCTCTTAGCTCACAGGAGAAATGGGCGACTACTAAAAGCTGTCATACTTCACGTCTCACGAAATGTACCAAAAGCAAGAGAACCATAATTTTGTCGGGGACTCAGTGATTCGAGAAAAAGTTGGCCTAAAAAACTAGCATACAAAACTTCCCCATCTGATTTCGTCTACTGAAACAGTAAAAAACAGGAAAACATGATAAAAATGCTGATCATATATATAATAATGTGGTAAAAAGGATATCTAAATACGGCTTCAAATGGCTACAGAGAAAATCTCAACCTCAAACCATACAGATAGACAGGCAAAAATGCGAACGGCTGATTTCACAACAAGCTAAATATAAGCACGATGCATGAGAAGTCAAAACCGGCTTTCAAGCGCCGTTTTTTCTCGTCACTGCACACTTTATTTAACGCACACGCTATATAGACAGACAGATAGTCAGAGAGATAGATAGACATGTTACTTATATGGTTCAAGACGCTTATATCTATACATATTATACGTGTATATTACGTATATATATATAAATGCACGACGTTACATCACGTAAAGATACTATATAATATATATACGTCTACATACATGTATGCATATTCGCATTCCAACTGTGGCACGCATACATACGTACACGCGGTTAGCTTACAATTAGCATGCTTTAGCATATTCCACTAACATATATATGAATCCATATGCCATATGGTATATAATATTCGTAGGTGGAGGGGGCGGAGCTATATATGATTATGCTATATCACAGTAACAGCTGCCTAGACTAAAACTTAAATCAACCTTATAACACAAAGTATAAAAGTTTGCGATATTATTACTCAAAATTTAGTTATCTCTTCTAAACTTTGTTTTTTTAAGTTCCGGGTTGTGGTCGCTAAAAAATCAGCTGATTATAAGTATATATATACGTATATTCACCTCAGTAACAAAATGTTGAATATATATACGTGGTGCTAACGTGACTGACTACTGAGAAATTTGAAAAGCTTATATTCGCACAATAGCTGCAGTAGAACCGGTATATAAAGTTTGCTTTACGTTGGCACAAAAATTACAACTTTACCCAGCTTAAAAAAATCACAAGTGCCGTCAAAACTTGCTGATAGAGTTTTTGGAACTCGATGATGAATCAATTGCAGTTCTTTCTTACAATAGCGACGACTAGGTCATTTTCTTTGAACATTTATGAGGTCAGTACTTTTTGGAAACTTCAATGATGTCTCACAACGGTGTACAGTTGAGCGAAAAAGGGTGAGTCACATATTATAAAAAATGCTCTGCAAAGTGTGCAATAGTTATATATCCACATGAATTTTTTTGATCAAAAATAGCGTCACTTGCAGAGTAAAACTCAGCAATGCGGGCATTTCTAAGTGGGGGTGGGGCTTTTTTATTGAGATTGCGGCCTTCACAACCCAAAATAACATTTTAGAGACATTTTAGTCGTAGTGATGTCTCTGTGTGGTTCTTGGGATCTGAATTGTCAAATCAATGAAGCTTTAATGACGTAAAAAAACTATTTTTACGCTGAAAGTTGCCTTTCATCGTGACTTTGATGCGCTCTCCTTCAACCATAAAATTTTGCCTAAAAATATGCCAGAAATTACGTTTAGAAAATAAATAAATATAAATGAAGCGCGGATCCAGGGGGGGGGGAGCGCGGGGCGCCCCCTCCCCCCCCCCCCGAAAAATTTTCCGACTGAAATTTTACACATGGGTCCCCCCCTTGGTTTTTATTGCCCGACCGAAAAAATTTCCGATATATACGCCTCCAATTGACAAAATTTGCTCTAAAAATAAAAAATTTCTCCAATCTGCAATTTTTTTACTGGGGGCTGCGGCTGCCGCCCCCAGACCCCCTCAACTTTCTGGCTTAATGGTCCTTCCTACTGTCTTGTGTCAAAGTCTCTGCATGTGTACAAGGGTATATACATTATGCTGCGTTTTCTGGTCAAATACACTGTCTGATTTGACGTTCCCCGTTTGTTTTAATTTCCCGGTTGGAAACAATTTCTGATACGACTCCACTTGACCAATTCAACCTACAAAGTGAAAAACTCACTTTTTTGCATTTTAATCTGTCGTTTTCCTAATTGCTGCATAGTGAACGGAGCAGTTAGGAAAAATTCTTTCCATATACATACCAATATCCTCAAAAACCGTATATAATGTCTCTCTACTTTAGTACCAAATCTACCAAATATGGCCTAAGAATAAAAAAATTATTTAATTTTTTTTTCCTGGGGGCTGCCGCCCCGAGACCCCAGACACATGCATATTATACCTATTTCTTTTTTACGACAAGTGTTGCTTAAAACGTATTTTTCAATGCAAATTTTACTCTGAAAATTCTAAAAAAGTCACAGCTTCTGGGGGTCACCGACCCCGACCCCAGACCCCCGCGATCACTCTGCTTTCTCAACTAAGTGTGGCTTCAAATCGAGTTTACTATGCAAATTTTATTTCAATAATATGTATTTCAATTTTATTTCATAAAAACTCTGGCTTCTGGGGGCTACCCTGGGGCTTCTCGCAACAGTGTGTTTTAATAAAAGTGGCAAATTTTAGAGGATATCCCGGGGTCAAAAACACTAAAGGTGTCTAGCTTCTGGGGGCTCCCGCCCCCCGACCCCTGCAAATGTGTGATTTGATAAAAGTTACAGATTTTAGAGGATATCCCGGGGTCAAAAACAGTAAAGACGTAAAGACGTTGACTGTTATAAACAGTTACAATCGACAATCAATTCTGCTTCTAAATGCACGCCAGCATTGAACTTGAAAAAAAACAACTAAGATATTAATTCAGACAATTTCGCATATCTCACCTCAGTATCTCTAAGCCCGGCATTGTGTCCATGACGCCAGGGGTCGGCCAAAGGAGCAAGCGGCATCACGACGGAATACTGATGGGGAATCGCAAACAGGAAAGAATGGTGGGTCAGGAAATGTCAACAGGAAAACACTTGTCACTGATCGATCACAGGCTGGAATACATTTTCAGATTCAGCTAAGTACGCTGCAACAAAAAAATATTTATATATATATATATATATATATATATATATATATATATATATATATATATATATATATATATATATATATATATATATATATATATATATATATATATATATATATACATTTTGTATAAAACAAAATCCTTGAAGATTTTAATCCCCTTCCGCCAAAGCTCGACCAAAACCGGTAAAGCCAAGCACCCACCTTCGAGCGTGCCAAAAAACTTTAGTTTTTAAAAAAAGCCAAAACAAATAAAATCGTTCGGAAAGTTATATACAGATTCTACCGATCAAAATATTTAGAGCATATTTTGTCTAAATTTTTCCATTTTCACACTAGCATCTGTTTTCATTTTCAATTTTTCTTCTCCTCCTTGGCCTGCTCAGTCCTCTCCAAAAATTCGTGAAATTGAAATTGGGATAATCCCTACAACTTCCAAATTATCCATTTAATTTATATATATATAATTTCTGCACGCAACATGGCCTCAAAAAATTTTTAACATAAGGTTGATCGCCGCTGGCTACCCCCCCCCCCCCCTGACGTCCTCCCCCCAGTTGTCACCAACGGTAGCCATCCCCCCTTCGAAAATTCCTGGATCCGCGCCTTACCAGAAATTGGGACAGGACACCCCAAGCCCCAAATTTCAAAAATCAAGAGACAATGCCCCCCTCCGCCCAGACTGACACCCCGTGTACAGGTTATACATGCTTTCACCAAATTCTAAATAATTCCTAGTCATTCATTTCCCTGGCGGAACTTTTCGGAATACGCAACTAACTATATATCTCGCGCATTCAGTATAGTGGTGCCGGTGCGGGGGAAAAAACCCTATTTTCAACTTTTCGGGTCGTCCTGTGCTCCACATAAATCGGATCCATTAATGCTCGCGGCTGTTATAACGACCATCTTTCGCGTAACTGTTGCACTAATAAAATGGATTCTAACTACTCACGTTTCTGAGTAATAAGTCTCGAAACCTCCGGGAAAAAAACCCTATGCGGGAAAAAACCCTAATGCGGGGAAAAAACCCACACACTTTTTTGGTTGATCTATTAGCAGTGAGTATAAATACAATTTCATCGTGTTCTACAACTCTTAGGCTGCAGTATGGACTAAAAAAACCATTTCTCCGACACCCATGTGACTCACAATGACTCTTCAAAAATTGACCTTTTTTTGCAGAAATGACTTCTGCCCAAATATGCATTTTTTCCGTATTTAAAAGCATTAAAAAAAGATTTTTGCGCTTATAACCTTCGAAACGGTGGGCAATCACCGCCCGCGTCTGCCATTCTAGGATTTAAGGGGGTAGTGTCGCGAAAGCAGTCGAATTTGCGCGACTATAAAACTTTTTCAGTGAAAGATAGGTCATTGTTTTTTATATATTCTAAAAATATGTTTCAAGGCAAATATTTTTGCCAAGTTTCAGAAAAATTGATGAAGCATATAGTTAGCAGTGAAGTCGCAAAGTCGGAAAAATGACGTTTTGAAAACCTATTCACATTCGATAATTTCGTCACAATTAAAAAACTTTTGTTTAGATTCTTTACACAAAGTAAAAGCGCATATACTCTAGTTTATGCACACAAAATTTAGTGCAAATTGCTTGAGTGGTTGTGGAGTAATGCCTGTTTGAACTGTGAAACTGTGCGTAACCTGTACAGCACTCACGGCAATAATGATAAATTGTAAAAAATTTAGACACTTATTTTGAAATCAAAAGAAAAACGAACCTTCATTTTTCATTTTTCTTATTTGTGGCAAAAAATTGTGCGTCAAAACATTACATGTACTTCACAAGCTGGCCAATCTGATATCTGGCTTGATTTTTTGAATTTTTATGTCTCTATTGTGTGATGTCTGGCTCACAAATGGTGATTGGTTAAAAATATTGGTAGATATTGGTATTCTAGTGTCTGGCAGTATTTATTTGACACCATATGGCATTTCACTAGTTTCTCAGTGAACGTACAATTTCAAAGCA
>JASANF010004150.1:0-18639 GCA_030248245.1 Trissonchulus sp. WLG1_4 | reverse complement strand
AAGCAGTGCGCAAAAAACTGGACTCACCAATGCGGAGGCAGAAGGTCCGGCACGAGAAGCCCCGGTCGGCGCCCAGCCCCCTCCCCCCCGGGAAAAACCAGCATATGTTAAGTTTAAGGTCAAGATATACCAAATTTATTCACATTTGATTTATTTATATTTCGTATAAAATAGGACTTAAAATGGGTTTAAACTTAGTTGGATTCTAAAATACAGATATGGTCTTCATCTCGAGTCTTCATTGTGTGTATGCTCAGGCGTCATCCATTGGAGCAATGAACCAGTTTTGCTGAGGTTTTGTTTTTTAAACATGTTAATTTGCTTTGTTAATTTATAATCTTTGAATATACAAGCTTGACTTCGATTTTTGGAGCGCAAAGGAGTAGCTGTGCAGTTTGAGGGAATTCTATTGGAGTGCGGAATAGATACGATCGTTATATATATATATATATATATATATATATATGTATGGAATACTTGAGAAAATGTATATACAGTTGAGATCAATTCAAAGCGGTGAGGTGGGTATTTTTCGTTTTTAATGAAAGTTTATTAATATTCGATTTAACAAAGGGGTAGGTAAAACTTGTCGTGCTAATTTTCGGCTATAGGGGTCGGCATTTAACCGGGCGGTGGCGGCGACCAATAATGCCAGTGAGCTTCGGGCTAGGTAAGGGGCGGGGGGCGCCCTCCCCCCAGCACTAAAAATATATCACTCCTCGGGAGGGCTGAACGTGCGATCTCGAAACAGCCAAATTGGACATTTTAGGAAAAACAATATGGGCGTAACCCTTGACTTGAAATTATCTTAATATTAACGTGGTCTGTGTTTGTTTAGAATGTGCCGTACACAGTTCGACTTCTGACTCGCACGCCGCGTAAAAATTAGCTTTGCGTCTAAAGGTAACCGAATTTTGCTTGCTTATATTTACCGACAAAGAAACCTCTCGTTTAAAGTTGACATCTAAAAGTAAATTTCGTTTAAAGTGGGATAAAAGTCAAGTTTTTGCATGTCCGTATCGGTAAATCGTGCGCAAGCCACTGTCGCTAAAAACCCAAGTATCCTTTAAGTTTTTGACATAGGAATATTTGAAATCATACGCAGTTTTTTAATCAATTTTTACCGGTTAGTCCGTCCGGAAAGTTTTTTGTTTAACGCACGGTGTCCCAGCAGATATTTGGGGTTTTTCTCGGGCAAGTTTGACAAGAAAAAATTAATTAGATTCGCAGCTTACCTAAAATAACTTTCAAATCAAATTTTAATGATAAAAATGGTCTGGGTTAGTAATTTTCATAGTGTGTAAGTGAATTTATTTGGTATTATACCTAGTCACATGTTAGTAATTATGTTATAATTTTTACTTTTTTCTAATAACATTAAATAATTATCGTTAGTTAGTTATTAGCTATAATTTTAGTAGACAGTTTTTTAAGTATGTATGTAAATATAATCTTTTTAGAATACTGATATATATATATATATATATATATATATATATATATATATATATATATTCAGTATTCTAAAAAGATTATATTTACATACATACTTAAAAAACTGTCTACTAAAATTATAGCTAATCACTACTAACTAAGATAACGATAATTATTTAATGTTATTAGAAAAAAGTAAAAACTATTACATAATTACTAACTGTACATGTGACTGGTAAGTATATACCAAATGAGATGCCTTCACTTACACACTATGAAAATTCTCTAACCAGACCATTTATCCGTAAAAGCTTGATTTGGGCGTTATTTTTAGGTAAGCTGCGAATCTAATTAATTTTTCTTTGTCAAACTTGCCCAGAGAAGAACCCCAATGTCTCTGGGACACGTCGTAAACAAAAACTATCCGGCAAACTATTACGAACGGACAACCGGTTAATTTTGATTTAAAAACTGCGTATAATTTCAACATACATATGTCAAAAACTTAAACGATACTTGGGTTTTTAGCGACAGTGGCTTGCGCACAATTACTTACGGATACGGACATGCAAAAACTTGACTTTATCCACTTTAAACGAAATTTACTTTTAGATGTCAACTTTAAACGAGGTTTCGTTGTCCGGTAAAATAAGCAAGCAAAATTCGTAACCTTGACGCAAAGCTAATTTTTACACAGCATGCAAGTAGAAGTCGAACTATGTACGGCACATTCTAGACAAACACAGACCACGTTAATATTAAGATAATTTCAAGTCAAGAATTACGCCCATATTGTTTTTCCTAAAATGTCCAATTTGGCTGTTTCAAGATCACACTTCAGCCCTCCCGAGGAGTGATATATTTTTAGTGCTGGGGGGGGGGGGGAGGCGCACCACGCCCACTTACCTAGCCCGAAGCTCACTCGCATTTTGGTCGCCGCCACCCCATTTTTAATGCCGACCCCCACAGCCGAAAAAAATTATCCACAACAAGTTTTACCTACCTTTGTTAAATCGAATATTAATAAAGCTTTCATTAAGAAAACTATCAATATCACCGCTTAATTGATCTACAACTGTATATACATTTTCTCAAGTATTCATACATATATATATATATATATATATATATATATAACAGATTCTGTATCTATTCCACACTCCAATGCAAATTTCCTCCAACTCACAGCTACTACTCTGCCGTTCCGCAAAATTAAAATTTAGGTATGCTTGTTCTGTAAACTATGAATTACCTAACAAAATTTCGTGCTTAAAAAACAAAACTTGCAGCAAAACTTCGTTGCTACAAATAGAGTAGTTCAGCACCTGAGTACGCGCGATGGACTCAAGATGAAGACCATATATATTATGTTTGAATCCAACTAAGTTTAAACCCATTTTAAGTGCTTCTTTATACGAAATATATAGATAGAGTAGTAGTTTTGTAGAGAGGAGAGATTGTTTAGATTTTAGGATATCATTAGCTTAGCTGATGGAATAAATCGAATGCGATAAATCAATTTGGTATATTTGACCTTAAACTTAACATATGCTGGCATTTTTTTCCGGGGGAGGGGGCTGGGCGGCGACGGGGCTTTCACATTTGGTGCCCCCCCCCCAACACTTTTCTGTCCCCCCCCCCTCACATTGGTGAGTCCAGTTTTTTGCGCACTGCTATCTGTACTGCAGGTCTTTTTAGTTCATTTTTGAAGTTTCGATCTTGCTGTTCAGTGTTCACGTATGGAACCTGCCCGACACGCTCAAAAAACTGATGAATACTGCTTTATTGAGTAAAAAAACAAATTACATACACACAATGCAGATAAGAAGTGTCCCCCATTAGATTAGCCCCATTAAGGGGGAGGGGGGGCTACCTGGAAAAGTGAAAATTTTAGGTTCTCCAATTCGCTTCAAATTTGCACACAATGTAGCCCCCGGGAAGGCGCATCGCCGATGTAACAAACAGGAACCATTGCTTTTGCCAATTTTTTACTAGAAGCTGCCAAAGTTTCAAGTTTACGTGTAAATCATAGGCGCAAAAAAAAGGTTTTTGTGGTTACAAAGCGTCCCTTTACTCGAAATTTTTGTTAACACTGACGAAGCTGATTTTCACATGATTCGATAGCCTAACGTCATATCTCAACCTCTATGATCCATTTTTTTAAAATTTTTACCCATGGCCTGAGCAATGACGTCAAATGTAAAATCACTCAAATTTGGCGGGTCCAAAAAACGGCCATTTTTTCACATTTTGCCCTCGATTTTATATTTAAAAATACATATCAAAAATCCGGATCATATGATTTTGCGCTTACATGTGGGCTACTACTGTGCCAAGTTTCAGCCTGATTTGCTTGATGTGGTTTGGCTTAGAACTGTCCAAGTAAGGGCTACTTTTATGCTTTTGTACGCATTTTTGCCTATGTAAATACACTGACAAACGCACTGAACCAAAAGTGCGCCTTCAAGCGTAATTGTTCTTATCTGAGGTTGGGGTGCCGTGGGGGAGTAACATATGTGAAAATGAGCAAAATTGCACAGCTTTGATTTTTGACCTGGGTAGCCCACTTCCCCTTAAGGCCCCCCCACTTCCAAAACCGCAAAAAATGCCAGTATTATGTCTTCAGTAACAGTAACTAAGAATCTTGCTAATACTAGGTTTTTACACAGCAAATATGTTTATTTTGTAATGTAATACTTGACTATTTTGTTATTTCTTTCGTAGACAAAATACATAACTACCTAACTACAGTATCTATCTAACTACAATTAACCATGGTAATTGACTAGTCTGACCACGGATTGCTATACTCTAGACGAAACAAAACACGTAATTTCATGACGTCTCGAAGTTCAGCAATTTATGGCCAAACTGTCGGTTGGTAATAAGTTTACTAACCAAAACAAGTAGCACATAAACAGCGACCGCTTTTGTGGTTAGGTGCATGCAGACACAGAGCAAGCAGAAACAAACGTGGCAAAAGTGTGCACAGACATGCAGCATGCAACAAGTAGCACCACAGAGCCGGAAGGGGGGGAATGGGAAGGTACAGAAGCAGAGCACAGTAAAACGGAAGTAAAGAAAAAATAGCGGTTACACAATACATTAGGATGATTTTTGATTTTTAAAATTAATTCAATAAATGACGCTACTTACTACGTGACGCTATTTATTATATAGTTATATACTGGATAAACTAGATTTAAATTATTAATAAACTCAAGTATATAAAAATTCTAATTACGGAAGCCGAAGTTTTGTCAAGAAGTTTTTTAACTAGGATTATATTAATTTATCTGATCTTAAAACAATTTCAATCTACCTACTATATAAGTCAGTGTTCATAATAGAACTATTTGAACAGCTACGACTCTGATAATTAGTTACTAATTAATAGTTGTAAAAATAATAAGAGCAAACAGCGAAATAATAAAAATAAACTCACACGAAATTGATTAATAATAATCAATTAATCCACGAATAATTGAATTGACGGCACAAAATAGCACAGCACAAATAGTAGTAGTTAATTTGCATACGGCGACTTTTTTAGTAGTAACACGAAAAATCGCGAAAATCACATTCGCGACTATATAAGACACGATTTCCCATCACAAAGCGAAGCACGAACAGTTAAAACGGAACAAAACGAAAACAGACTTGGCAGAAAAATGAACGGATTAACGGAGTTAACTCGGAGATTAAACGGATTTATGAGACAATTGTTGGACTACGCGGTACGGGCCACTGGACTAGCTACAAAAAACATTAAAAAACTGGCGTTAGAATAAAAAAAGCAAGGCGTCAGTTAGAGACTTAGATCCCCCTCTACTTGTCTGTAAAATCTGTTTGTCCACAAGGAGAAAAATTATATAGACGCTATATTATAATTTTTTTTAACACTGTTACCGATTTGTTATAAAAAAACATCGCGGGTGTTTCAGAATAGCCAAACATTCAACTTTGACAGACAAGTACAGAGATCGGTTTAAACAGCTAAGGCTATCTCTGAAGCTAAGGCATCTCATCTCGTATATTTTCAAATTCTTCTTAAAAAATATCGTATGCAAAGTATGACTAAAATCTTGCCGCAAAAAGCTACTTAATGGTTAGCAAAGTTATCGTTTCCTGCCACCGAAGCACGCCAAATGATTATGCAAATTAGGTCTATCGACGGAACCGATCACCGCGTGGTAGTATCAGGCTTAGATTAGCCAATCACCGCTGTTTAAAAACGATAAAGCGCTGAACAATCTACCTTTCGATCGGCCGGAAATATCAAGTCGGACTCCAGAGCGGTTAACAAATCACAGTGTCGACCTGTTTTGGCATTATAAAGGGCTCCATTAACCGGATCGATCAAACCCAGATCCAGAGCTTCTCGCATGGTATAAATTTGCCCAGAGGCCGGATCTCGAACCGCCACCACATCCACATTGAGCAAGCGTCGATGCACCGATTCGCCAAAAGAAAAATCGCCTCCTGGCGTGAACGGATTACAGAACGTATGCGTTTGTGGCTCGTAGAGGCCGTATTTCAGGGCAACTATTATGCTGGTAGCCTGGCAGGGCATCACAAAATAATGGTTCGACAGTGATTCGACCAGAGTCATTGGCTGCTTAGTTTCAGAGTCGATCACCAGCCCTTTAGAGGGATTAATGATTCCTTGCTCACACGCCTCCAGCAAATTGAGCAGATTAAATTTGGACGTATTTTTCACCAAAGCAGAGTGCGGATCAAGCAGCCCAATATCGATGGCTTTGCGCATATCATAGGCTTTATCTGTCAGTGGATCCTTAAACAGGGATCGATTGAAATCCGTCCAGCCGCCGTCAATCATTTCCCACAGCCCCAACGCCTTTCGCCGCAACACCAAAAGATCATTTTCGAATTGGATAATCAGCGGTTTCACTGTTCCCACGCTGGTAATGAAGGCCTGTTTTTCCAGGTCAACATATTTGTACTTCAAAGCTGACCGAATGGACATGTAGGATTGGTTTTCAAAGTCCTTCACCAGAACACTGCTGCAATCTAGCATGCCGGTTCGAATGGCATGTGCCAGAGAAACTGATTTCTTGATCCGCTCATCCCTGAACTCCATGCGGACTAGATCAACCAGCCCACGCTTGTAAGCCTGGCCGAAGGTCAAATTGGGGTCAGCTTGCAACAGAATCCCAGCCGTGTACGCTTCACTCAGTGGAATCCATTTGCCAGTTTTGGGATCCAGAATTTCGCCAGTTTTGGCAAAAATCAACTTTTCGTCTACGGCGGATTGGAAATTTTTCAGCTCCAATTTTTCGGCATCATAGTACATCAGTCGATGAATATTCAGCAGGCCAGCTTCAATAGCTTCAGCAAAATTAATGGCTAGGCCGCTGACTGGATGAATGAATTTATCCTCATCCAATCGGTGCAGTTTATATTTCATCACGTGATCCAGAGACAGCGGCAGGGTGGTTGGCAGAATTAGGTCACGTGACCAAGCTTCCTGCAAGCTGATTGGTCCGTTGGGGCCGATCAGCTCGCCTCTGATTGGATCAAGCAATCGTCGAGCAATGGCAGATGAGAGCGATATCAGTTTTCCATTGAGTGGATTTCGAATGACAGAATTTTCCAGCTGAATCAAACCGGCACTAATGGCATGCTTCAGTGTTAACTTCTGACCGGTGGCCGGATGCAGAAAAATCCGAGATTTTGCTTGCCAAAATTGCAAACTGTCAAACAGACTGAATTCGGACCATGGATTTGGGATCAAGCCGGCATCAAAAGCCTCCACCAGATTTATTTTGCGATCGCCAATCGAATACATCGATTTCGGTCGTTCCAAGAGACCTAGTCGATACGCCTTATCAATGGATATGATCGATTCTTCGTGGCGTAAAGCGGGCAGGTGGCCGGCAACCAAACCTTCTCTGATGGCCGCTTCAAGGCTACTAAACTGTCCTCTGTTCGGATGCCAGATTTTGCCAGTTTCTGTCTGGAACCAGCCTTGTTCGATCAGAGTATAGAGGGTGATCGGTGGCTGCCAATCCTGCAACAGATCTGAGCTGACCGCTTCGGAAAAGCTGTGAACCGTTCCCGTACTAGGATTCACTATTTCTGCCGAATGCACGTCGAGAATGCCAGCTTGAACGGCTTCCTCATAACTGAGCCAACGGGTTTTCTGGCCAGAAATATCTCGGACTCTGAGTCGATCTTTCAGCAGTACTTTTTGCTCGACCAATCGCTTCAGGCGATCGTAATCTTTTTGAAATGGATTATACAGCAGTCCTTCTGACCGCAAAAACAGCTGTTTTTCGCATAGATCTTGCACACTAAGCGGCGGTATGACTTCAAAAATTGACTCTGATTCAATCGCTTCAGACAGTTCCACAAAGGATCGACCGGACCAAATTCCGGCGGCTTTAGCATCGAATATTTTTCGCTCAATCGCCTGCTGTAAACTGAGCACATAGGTCGATCCGGGATATCGCATGACGACAAACGAAATGTCGACTAGACCAGCACGAATTGCCTCGCCAACGCTCAGATCTATATCAGCATGGGGATCGATGATTCGGCCGGTATCAGATCGATATAGTCCGCTTTCAACGGCTTCGATTAGCGACGGTATTTTGTGAGCCCGTTTGATTAGACCCTGAGCAACGGCTTCGTTCAAATCGAAAATTCGATGAGGGTTCAGTTGTTCTTGATAGAGACCCAGCTGAGGCAGAATAATCGATTGTTTCATGGCATCGATCAGAGTAATCAGTCGATCCTGAACCAGTGATCGAACGGACGGCACATGGGCGGCTAGAATGTTACGCTTCACAGCTTCAGGCAGTGTAATGAGTTGATTAGCGCGAATGTCACGAATGAGACCCGAATCAGCATTGTACCAGCCCAGTTTCAGCGCAGTGGTTAGATCGACCGGCAGTCGACAGTTCAGAATCGACCCTGAAGCAACGGCAATGTTCAGCGGTTGAGGTTTATCGAAACAGCCCACATAGGTGCCTTCCCAGCCATCCAGCACTCCTTCACACATGCCATCCTCTAAACTGATGAATCGTTCATTTCTGAAACCGGCTAGGGCTGAACCGGCATCCACGAAACCGGTTCGAATGGCTTCGGAGAGCGTCTGATCGGAGCCAGACTGAGGATTGCGAAAATACCCTGTCTTTGGACAGAAGACATTGTCACAGCTGAGCGCGTCCACCAGGGCTACAGGGGGTTCGAAGGAACGGATCAGGCCTTGTGCTAGTGCAACGCGAAAGGAAACTGATTGGGATCGATCAGTATCCACAACCCCGTGATCGTTGAGTAGCCCAGTGGCTAGAGCGCTGTCCAGCTGCAGCAATCGACCGGAGAGTGTGCTTAGGATCAAGGTAGTCTGGGGCAAAATGAGACCCCTTTCGATGGCACCACGTAAATTCAGTTGCGCATTTAGCTGGGGGGAATAAAAGGAGTCCGTCACAGGACTATACAGTTCGGACCGAAGAATGTCCACCAAATTGTACGTACGTGAGAATTGCTTAAATTCACCAATAGATTGTCCGTTTACGGTCACCGTGTTATGAAAGCCGACTGAAACTGCCATCGGCTGTTGCAGCAGTTGACCGCTTCGCACGAGTTTTCGAATTTTCTCCACCCCTCCGGCGGATTCCAACAACAGTCGCATTTGTTTACGTACACGATACAGACTAGAGTTTACATACTGTACAGACACCGGGCTATAGCCACCAAAAGCAATTGCAGCATGATGATTACTAATGTCACGATTAGCCGAATGATTATTGATCACATTACTACGACGAGACATTGATCTATCGATACTTCGATCAGCATTACTACCACTACTATTACCATTATAGGCACGAAAAGCGGAAACATTGGAAGCTTGGAATACATTGTCATGATATGAGGCACTACGGTTGGCAGTGTTTACAGCAGCAGTAGCATGAGTAGCGCTAGAGGTCACGTGACGGCGATAATATGAATCACGTGACCAGGAAGAATCTGATTGGTCCAACACATTGACGGCCCCACCTCCTCTGACGGCAACCGGGGTCGCTCGATAATATGCTGGTGTGTGCGGGTCTACGAGGCTTCTACGCTGCCCGGGGGAACCGGGAGGGACACGTTCCCCCACGGCCCCGCCACTTATCCCAGCCGGGCAGCCATTACAGAAAAAAGACTGGCTAAACGAGTCAGCCGCTCCATCCGCCCGACCGCCCCCAGGATCGATGCCGCTCCGCGAATGCCTCACCAATGATTCATCCTCGCTCTCGCTGCTCGACGACTCGGCCGTGTTGTCCGATCGAGCGTCCATCGATTCATAGCCCTGGGGTCCGCCCCATCGTGCGCCCTCATCCTCGGACACATCAGACGCAACGCGATCCGAGAGTTCGCTATCAGACGATGCAAAATCCCCCCGGGCCCGTTCCGTGCTGTCCTCGACGTCTGAGCCATTTCTCGATTGTGGACGAACTGACGGGGAAGATCGATAATCTCGGTCATGGCGACGACGTCGTTGGAATGGTCGACGTCTTCGAACGCGCTGTGGCTGGCTGATTTCCGTGTCCGAGTCAGAGTCCACGTCTAAGGGTCCACCACTACGTCTACTGGAGTATTCGGTCACAGTTCGAGTCACTCGTTCCCCGTCCTGCAGTCCGTCAGAGTCACTGGTCGTAGTCCAATTGCTCAAATCTTTGACGCCTCTTAGCTCCGACGGTTTGCCATGCCAACTGACCTCACGGCGAGAGATAATGCGTTGCTGTTCGGCCAGCGTTGGACTGTATCGATCACCGTAGGAGGCTGGACTACCGCGCGATCCTGGACTCAGACTGGCCGTAATGGCATTCAGCTCTTCCAGACCCAGATTCAGCGATTCCATCACGTCTTTGCCGGTAGCCGGCGGCAACAGGCGCATGTGGACGGCCTTGGGCACGGAATAATGGCGTCTGGTCGTCGGATGGATGATTTCGCCGGTCATCACATCCAAAATTCCGGTCTCAACCGATTCTCGAATCGACAATCTCCTGCCCGTCGCAGGATTTTCCACAACCGGTTCGTCTACATTCACTCCGCGCTCCTTTAGCGTTTCCAAAAATTCAAACTGTCGATCGGCTACCGCCTGCGGATCGCTGAACATCTGACGCGCTCGATCTTTTTCATCGTCAGATCTCAGTTTTCCCGACAACGTTGGTGCCACGCGAGTTGAGGACAGTTTCAGACGGATTTCCTCGTAGCCAGCGGTCCCTGGGCGCCCCTCGCCTCGACCCGAGTCTGAGCTCTCGTCCAGTGGACCAATTTTGAACCGGAAACCTTCCGTTTCGCGTCGTTTCATGGCTTCGGCCACCGCCTGACCGGCCAGCATCGGTGACGCGATCAGAGCTAGAATGCCAGCTTTCACAGCATCCGTCAGATTAACCTTGGTGCCTGTTTTAGCATCCACATATTTCCCATTGGCATCGATGGTTCCTCGCTCCAGGGCTTCGCGAACGGTCATGGTTTTGCCCGAGTCCGTATCATGGATCAAGGAATCCTGATCGATCAGATCCCGCTGAATGGCTTCGCGGAAAGTCAAATAAAGGCCACTTTTGGGATCTCGTATTCTTCCCGAACCCTCGTCAAATTCGTCTGACTTAATGACTGTGGCCAAATTTCGCTCATCTCGACCCTCGATAGACTCAACTGATCCGGTATCGATGAATCCTTGCTCCAGAGCCTGAGCGATGCTCAATTTGGTTCCGGTGTCGGGATCTGTGAACTGGTTGGCCGGAACATCGATTAGACCCTTGGCCAGGGCCTCGGCAAAGGTCCACTTTTCCACACGTTTCATTTTCTGGCCAATAATTTTGGGAAATTTGCCCTCCTGAATAGCTCGACCAATAGGCAAAACGTTTCCGCTGCCAATCTCAATAGTACGATTTTGGGTATCCACCAGTCCACTGCTTATTGCTTGTAACAGGTTGATCGAGTTACCAGTTCGCCAATCCTTGATCGATTTTGCCGTCAGGGCTTTGTGAGTTTCTTCGTCGATCAGACCCTTTTTCACAGCCTCTTCGATAGTCAAATGTTCTCCAGTGATTGGGTTAGAGTAGCTAGCGGAATCGACCTCCAGCAGTCCATCATGTACAGCACTAGAAATCGATACGCCATAGCCCTTTCGTGGATCATAGATTCCCTCCATAGTGATCGATGCATAGACCGGTTTCACAATATCCAGCCAGCTGAGAGATTCACGCGAGAACGGATTGATCACTTGACCGGTTCGTGGATTCACAATTCCCATTTCCACAGCCTGTCGAGTTGAGATTCGCTCCCCATTGGCAGGATTGCAGACGCCCTTTGGCAGCACTTCGGACAGGGTCAGATCCACCAGACCCATGTTGGCCGCTTGCACCAGGCTGACCGTCTGACCACTGACCGGATTGGCATACTGTAGCGTGGCAATATCGATCATCCGTGAATGTATGGCATCCTGTAGGGCCACTCGTTCGCCAGAGCTCGGATCAACCACCCCCTCGTTTATGGCCTGTACAATGTCCGACCGGAAAACGGCATAGGATTTGGTCACCTGTTTGCCCTTCTTCTCCACCTTGGCCAGCCCAGAGCGTTGAGCATCAATCAAGCTCATCACCCGACCGGTGCGCATATCGCGGACCTTATCGATACCGATCAGTTCCGCGTGGGGTTCCAGCTCCACAGCTTGAACCTGGGCAGAGGATTTGACGGTGGTCTTGGTCTGGGTCACGTAGGGGTCACCGTGTAGCTGGATGGTAAACTTCATGCCCGTCTGTTCATCGATGTATTCCCCTCTATCTATACCATCCTCGCCACGAACCACTTTCACCAGCACTTGTTTGCCATTACCAATATCGACCAGCTGACGATCACCCATCGGTCCGGGCCCGGATGGAACCCCACTGGACGGCAGTGACAGACCAGATAGACCGCCAGTCGGCTGTAGATGGCCAGAGGTCAGGGCTTGGGCAAAACTGACCGATTCTCCGGTGCTTCGATTGACCAAAAGACCTCGATTCAGGTCCACAATTTTCTGATCCACAGCCTCGCCGAGGCTTAGTTCTCGACCACTGGACGGGTCTTTGAGGCGAACACTATTGGCATCGATATGGCCTAGTCGAATGGCATCGTGGATTTTCAGTGGGGTGATGGCGCCGGTCGATTCCTGAATTTGAAATTCGCCACGGCTCACGTCCATTTGTCCTGAGCTGATGGCAGCGGCCAGAGGAACGGTCACGATACCCGATCGAATGATACCCTTGTCAACGGCCTGCTGCAGGCTGATTTTGGCACCGGTTTTACGGTTTACAACGGCACCGGTTTGCGGATCCACCACTCCCACCTCAACTGCATCCATCAGACTCATCTGGCTACCGGACACCTCATCCGTCACCGCACACTCATAGGGATTAAACAGACCCTTGTTCATGGCTTCCTTGATTGACATTTGTTTTCTGGTATCTGGATGAGTGAAAGTTCCACTGGTGGGATCGAACCAGCCAAGACTCAGCACCTCCTTCAGACTGTAGTCTACGAAAGCGGCTGGGCCGGCAACGCCTGCTTCTTTTGTGGCCACAATTTTTCGCATCTGCTGTCGCATGGTGGTTCTTGACGCTTCTTCGGGAGTTTGTCCCGGCAACAGAATGCCGATGGTCGACACTAGACCCAGTTTAGCTGCCTCCTGCAGCGTGAATCGACGCTGAGCTTCCCGATCGATGTACACATTATGGGATGGATCAATGATGCTCCAACGAATAGCATCCGCATAGCTCATTTCTTTCCCGGTCAGATTTTCCTTCACAAGCAGATCTTCTGGTTGAATTTTGCCATATCGTAAAGCGTCATCCAGTGACATGACCTGACCTCTCAGTTCGTCACAGATTTCTCCAGTGGACGCGTCAAAGGTCCACGCTTCTTCGCTTTCCTCATAGGTTGCCGTGCCGGTCGGTGTAAAGGACATTACCGGGCCAGATAGCATTCCGCCGCCGAATTTGATCACTTTAGTCTGCGATGACAGTACCAGAGCTGATTCCGATCCCACACGAACCAAACCCAGATCCAGAGCTGCCTGCAGACTGAGTCGTTTCATGGTTTTTCCGTCGAGCACGTGACCAGTAGCATCGACCGTGCCGCTCTCCATGGCTTCAATGATATTCACCAATTTTCCCGATTTCGCGTCTTTCACGTCGATATTCTTCGAACTAATGATTCCCAGATCCAGAGCTTCTTCGAAACTCAACGTTTTCTCGGTCCCAGGCACAGTCAGCACCCCTCGGTTCATATCCAGCATCCCACGTCGTTCTGCGTCGAACAAATGCATGCCCCCCACGGGCACCTCCAGGGATCCAGGACCCCCCGTGATGGATTTATAATGGGAGACCCCGCCAGGACCTCCGGTAGCCACTGTTTCTGTCACTCGGGATCGCTTCACAGTCGTCAGTGTTTCTTCGCCAGCCCGTGACGGATCTTTCGGAGCCAAGATTTGTGAACTTTCGGCCATTGTTTCCGTGGTTGTTTCCTGAATAGTTGGTCCGGCGGCACCCCCGGCTTTCTCTGGAACGATCCATTCATTGGATGGATCGATCACCCCCTGGTTTATCGCATCCTGCAGCGACATATCCCGTTCACCCTGTCTGAATCGTTGTGTTCTAGCATCGATCAGACCTTTCTTCAAAGCCTCTTCTAGGGTAATTTTCACCTGGTCCTCCCCGCCAGGTCCAGCTCCGGGCCGCTGAATTCGCTTCTTGCGCTTACCTCCTCGCCCCCCTCGCTCTGGCGGCAGCAAAGTAGGATGTACGTTCAGAACAGCGCTCAACTGCAAGGCCCCCCTCAGGGTTATCAATCCGCGCTCATAGGCTTCTCGAGCATTCAGATCCTGGCCCCCGCGACGCTTGTCCACAATCAGTCCTTTCCGATGATCGATCATACCGGACGCGACAGCATCGAAAACGGTCGAGTCTCCGTCTAGTCCGGACTTGGTGACCAAAAAATTCAGCAACGACGGATCAATGATTTCCGCTGCCTCTGTGTCCGTCAGCGCAAAACTCCGACCACTGGCTGTATCCTTCACTCTGCGACTGCTCAGGTCGATTAGGCCTTCTTCCACGGCTTCATTGAAAGTCAGAGTAGCATTAGTTTCCTGGTTTCGAATTCCTTTGACGTCAAAAATGCTCGACTGAGCCGGATCGACCAATAGGCCGTGACCGGATGCCTCGGGAATGCTGATACGACCGCCTTCGTTTTCATCGATGAAAAATCCTCTCGGGTCGAGAACTCCGCGTTCTAGGGCTTCGGTGATCGAAATCACGTCCTTTTCTTCAGGGTCCAGAATATGCCTTACATCCGGGTCAATCAGACCCTCAGCAATCGCCTCCAGCAGAGTTAGTCGTTTCTTGGTTCCAGCATCAATGAATCGACCGACGGAATCGATCAAATCCTTTCGAGCCACTTCCTTCAGCGTCATCGGCTTCTGAATCAGATCTCGATCATAGGCCTCAGCCAGCGTCATGCTCTGTTTCTGTAGCAGATCGGTGAAATTGCCCTGTCGAGTATTCAGAGCATTTCGGACCAAAGCTTCGCTGACCGTCATACGCACCCGTTCTGACGTGTTCACAATTTCTCGCGTATTCATGTTGATCAGATTCGCCCGCTTGGACACAGCTTCACGCAGGTTGAACTGATCCTGTGAATTCTTATCCTTAAACTCTCCGCTATTGGCATCGATGAATTTATTCTCAATTGCTTCGGTCAGCGTGATGGCAATCATGGGCGTATCACCAGAGGACACGGTGACGTATTCGTTACGCAGCGCGTCCTTCAACGGAATGGTTTCCCTCGTGATTCGACCAGTGAATTCGCCCGTTTCCAAATTGATCATTCCGTGTTCAATGGCGCTACTCAGCGACACAGGTGGCAGTTTTAGGATTCCCATTTTCACCAGGATATGCGTGTGTTCCCAGGTGATCACTTTGCTGTCTACCGCTTCCTTCAGGGACATCAGCTCCCCAGATCTGGGATCTCGCAGCTGACGACAGCCCGGATCATAGATTCCTCGCTGAATGGCCTCGAGCAGGGTGAGCTCTTCGAAGGATTCCGGATCCCTAATGCCATACTTAGACTGCAGTACATCCTGAAACGACTGTGACACATAGCCCCTACTGACGGCGTCCTCTAGGGAAATCTTAGAGCCGGAGACAATGTCAAAAAAGGCCCCTTCACCCGAGTGCAAGTCCAGTAGACCCTGACGCAGTGCTTCGACGAAGGTTAGTATTTCGCCAGTTTGTTTGTGACGCACGGCCTCTAGCTCATAGAACTCCGTTTTGGTCTCCGTCCACTCCTCATACATTTGCATCTCGTCCTCGTGTTCGGATACCTTGGCCCGATCGCCCACTTCCTTCGTCACGCCCAGTCCCGCCGTCTCTTCACCCGGAAATCCCTCGCTGATCTGCCAGCCCTTGTGAAAGGTCAGCGACGCCTCCTTGGGCGGCTGCACAGGCGGCGGCTTGCGGCGCTGTTTTTCCAACTCCTCGCGTTGTCGTGCCAATTCCTCAGCGCGCCGCCGGGCCTCCTCTTCCCGCCGTCGCCGTTCCTCTTCTTGTTCTCGCCGGCGTCGTTCGCGCTCTGCCTCCTCCTGAGCTCGTCTGAGGGCGTCATCCTCCTGCATACGCCGCAGCTTGTCTGCCTCTTCCTGAGCCCTCCTTCTGGCCTCCTCAGCAGCGCGGCGCCGGCCTTCTTCGTCGGCGCGTCTGGCCTCTTCTTCGGCTCGTTTCCTGGCTTCCTCGGCCAGTCGCCTCTTCTCCTCCTCCTCCCTCAGTCGCCTCAGTCTTTCGGCCTCTTCCTCGGCTGCGCGGCGCCTTGCCTCTTCTTCTTCGCGCATTCGGCGCAATCGCTCTGCTTCTTCTTCGGCGCGCCGGCGAGCCAATTCTTGCGCCCTCAGACGGGCCTCTTCCTCCGCACGCCATTTCTCATCATCTTCCTGCAATTAGTCATTAGTTTATTATGCTAAATAACCTATGTAATTTTAAAAGTTAACACTTTTAACGATTCCTTCGTTGGTGAGAAGCGCTTGAAGTAATTTTCATAGTTCATGCAAACTACAGGATATTATATTGAAGTCCAAACTTCACTCCGATCTAACATTTTGTTACTATATAGGGGAAGATAAATATGATTTCAGCCTCACCCCCAAAAAAGAAAAAATAATTCTAAATCAACAAAATATTATAGATTTGCAAAAGATACAGCTTTATATGCGACTATACGAGCACTATGAAAATTCCTTCAAGTTCAACTGCTTCACTTTTATCTTCCAATCACGCACAAAATGTTCTCATAAAACAACCAAAATATATTATAAAATAAAGCTCCTAGCATTAACTTTTCATTTGTGTCGCGATTCATAAGTGCAAAGTGAAACAGCATACTCACACAATGACACCAACTGGCAAGATACGGGGGTTAGCCGAAATCTAAGCTAAAGTTTAGCTAACGCCAACTTCAATCTAACTACTAAACTTTAGCTTGAAATGTTCAGTGCCAAACCAAAATCTGCCAGTTGATGAAGGTGTAGCCAAGTCAGTGTGCCAAATAATTTAATCCAGTTATATTACAAACTGATGACTAAGTATGAGGATTTGGCATTAAATTGGATTAACTGGATTAGATTAACCGAATTAAATCTCATAGCTCAACATTGTTTGATAACAACAGTTTGATTAAGTTTACATGTATTTTATATGAGACTCCTTACAGTGATCTAAGGAGTTGTTTCAATACATGACAGGAATATCTAGAAAACAAAAGTAAATTTTGCTCAAACCTCAGTCAAACAACGTAATAAGAAAGCAAATATAAAGATTTACGCCAATCCAGACGCGATTGACCAATAACCAAACGGATTAGCTAAATCCTTATTTCTTACTTCCCAGACCTCAGCTTAGTCATCAATTTGTATGTAAATCCCCAGTTACATCAATCGTTCACCCTACAGATGACAAAGCATGTATGTATAGTATATACCCATTTAATGAACTGCAAAAAATATTACATATTAACCAATAAATAATCAATAAATCAATCAATCAATCAATAATATTCTGACAGTGAAATGACAGTACAGACAAGAAAGAGTACGCGAAAGACAATACGATCGAGCAGACAGCAAGCCGAGAGGACAGGAAATGATAAAAAAGGGAAAATGACAGACGGCTGCTAGGGAACACTCCAGAGTTGGTCATTGGCTACAGGCTGTCCCTAACCGATGACGCTTCTTATTCAGACTAAACCAGTCTGACTTAGACTTCACAGGCTTTAAAAAGGCAGGTCTTGATGTGTATCTTTCGGATTCAAATTCAAGTGGACATTAGAAAAAAGGTTTTCTTCGTAAATGATATCAACTACCAGAATAAATAAATTGTCACTATCAAGGAATTGTCTTGACGTATGGCTTTAAATTTTAATATTCATCACGTTAAAGTGCAAAAAATGACTAAAAGTGCCGTAAGTCAAAATGTTCAGTCCGTTACATGGACCCTATCCAATTTACAAAAAAACTGCTTTAAAAATCCGTTTTACAATGCTTAGAGCCTGGAGCCAACGCCAACATTAGCTAGACACGTCTAAAGGAAGATGCAAGTGAATTACACTGAATAATTTGCTATTTTTTAACCTAATACAAACAGTACCAAAGAAAAAAACAAAAAGTTGCTTTTTTCAAAAAACTTTACGCTTTCCAAAAAACATCATAATTCGTTCCTCACATCTTCTTGAAGCCGTTTCTTACTAAAAAATCCACACCGAAAACTTTTGAAAAACTTTAGCTAGACAATCAGGAGCAAGCTACAGGCGGAGAGGGGGGACAGATAGTTTTAGCCAGCTGGCCAAAACGTGACAAGAATTAGGAATAAAAAATATATATTAATTCAGTGTAAACTGCCCCAAAAAATGAAAATGCTACCCGCATGCAATGCAAAGTAGGCCTTCCCAAAATAAGTAGTCCGTCTAGGCAGATTATCAATTAATTGTTGTCGTAAAGTTCGGGCTTTATGCAAACTAGCCCATGTGACAGCTATTAGTGCTCAGTGTTTAAAGCGCTAAGAGCACATAATATAAAATATTATGCGCTCCTGATGAGAGTGAACTATCCAAAACCCACATCAAAAGAGTGTGAGAAAAACTAGCTAGCGGTGTGGATTTTGAAAA
>JASANF010004149.1:0-7500 GCA_030248245.1 Trissonchulus sp. WLG1_4 | reverse complement strand
TTTTATTCATAATGAAAAAATCAATACGTGGAAGCCGGGATTATAATCCGAGCTTGATTTTTATGAATACCATAAGCTCGGCTTTTATCCTAGCTTTTATGAATACCAAAAAGCCTGTATAAGAAAAAGCCGAGCTTGGTTTTATGAATACGAAAAGCCGGGATTTTAAGCTGGGCTTGCGCAAAGCTCGGATAAAAAGCCGAGCTTGCACTTTTATGAATACTGGTGCTGTTCTTGAGGGGGTCTTGTACCAACAGTTTGACAAACCCTTAAGTCAAAATAAAAACTATATTGTAATATTTCAAGAGAATAGAGATGTATATAATATATATACATGCACCATGCACGATGCACGCACTCCCACGCACAAAATTCGGCATGGTTCAAGTACAAAATTGTGATAATTGATTATTGATAATCTGTAATAAAAAAGATAGTGATATCCGCATACGTATACTAAATTTTATATACGTGCCAATCTAATCTATATAATAGTTTGACACTGGAGCATTCGCGTCGCGAACATCGAAAGTCTATATATATTGGATTATTCTACCTGAACATATCCATACGTGACATAACAGACAAAGACTGAGCCAGAACAAAGGATCAGCTGGACACTTTTGGGTAGGTTGCCAATAGACAGACAGAACAGCTTGGACTCAGGCTTTGTGTTGACTTTTCCGCTGCTGAAAGTGGGCAACACATCGTTTCTCATCTCCTGCAAAAGTATTTAGATAGTTTCCGACTCAAATAACAGTTAGCATTTGTGTTTTACCTGAGCATGCGCAGTTATCACCAGAACAAAATTTGTGGGATGGAAATCATTTGTCGATTTTTTTAAAATCAAAATGCACTCAAATTGCGGTCAAAATTCAGGAGGGAGGAATTATTTTTTCCCATCAATCGATTTCCCTTTTAATCTTTTAATAACTATATAGAACCCCCATTGTCAGCCTCAGCCAAGCCCCCAATCGCATCTGATCTCCAGCCCCCAAAATAGCTGTCGCCCCTTCTAACAAAACTCTAGAGTGAAATTATAGGTGTTAAAACCCTGGCTTCAGTAGCGTACCCAGGATTACGGGGTTAAATGCAGTTGGGGGGGGGGGAAATAGTGGACCTGTTTTTTTGAGTAGAGCACCTTGGGGGAAGCATTTTTGCTTCAAGAACCCCTATTTCATTTTTTGGATTTTTTGAGATACGACCCCCCGAAATCTGAACCCTCAGTGAGGGACGTTTTCGCAAATTTTGTCCGAAGCCGTTGTATTTTCCGTTCTAATCGTGTCTAAATGGTGTCAAATTATTGTTTGAAATTTTTTAGGATCAAAACAAAAGCTTTTTAACCGGGTTCCTGCCGAAAAATTGGCCAAATTCGCCAGAAACGTCCAATTTTTGACCAAATTCAAACTTGACTTTAATCTAGGCTTGGGCTTAGGCTTAGGCTTAGGGCTTAGGTTTAGTATGGGGCTTAGGCTTAGGCTTAGTATCAGGCTTAGGCTTAGGCTTAGGTTCAGGCTTAGGCTTAGGCTCAGGCTTCGGCAATAAAAAAACGAAATTTTCAGAAAAAATCCTGCCAGCTTAGCCTAGAGAATCCTGCCAACTAAGCCTAGACGATGCCTTAAAACATGATAACGCACTCAAAAATATCCAAAAACAGAGATTATATATAGCCATTTTTGGCTTCGAACTTTGGCCTACGTTCACTTCCAAAAACACTGAAAATGCAATTTTCAAGGGGTCATAGCTTGGAAAATCCAAATTTGTGGATAGGGGTTCTATTGCAAAAAATGCTTCCCTCAAGGTGCTCTACTCCAAAAAATAGGTCCACTATTTCCCCCCCCCAACTGCACTTGATCCAGAGAATCCTGCCAACTAAGCCTAGACGATGCCTTAAAACATCATAACGCACTCAAAACTATCCAATAACAAAGACTGCAGCCATTTTGGCTTCAAACTTTGGCCTACGTTCACTTCCAAAAACACTGAAAATGCAATTTTCAAGGGGTCATAGCTCAGAAAATCTAAATTTGTGGATAGGGGTTCTATTACAAAAAATGCTTCCCTCAAGGTGCTCTACTCCAAAAAATAGGTCCACTATTCCCCCCCCCAACTGCACTTGATCCTTTTTTTACGACCAGTGTTGCTTAGAATTGCTTTTTCAATGCAAATTTTATTTCAAAATTCTAAAAAAGTTTCAGCTTCTGGGGGCTGCCGCCCCCAGACCCCTACAACCACTATGATTTCACACCAAGTGTTGCTCAGAATTGCTTTTTCAATGCAAATTTCATTTCAAAATTCTAAAAAAGACTTAGCTTGTGGGGGCGCCGCCCCCAGACCCCTGCAACCACTATGATTTCACAACAAGTGTTGCTTAGAATTGCTTTTTCAATGCAAATTTCATTTCAAAATTTTAAAAAAGCTTCAGCTTCTGGGGGCTGCCGCGGACTGCGTGTGCGTTTTC
This sequence comes from Trissonchulus sp. WLG1_4, assembly GCA_030248245.1. Taxonomy (NCBI): domain Eukaryota; kingdom Metazoa; phylum Nematoda; class Enoplea; order Enoplida; family Ironidae; genus Trissonchulus; species Trissonchulus sp. WLG1_4. The sequence continues at coordinate 5,039 of JASANF010004149.1, read as the reverse complement.
ACCCCCCCCCCCCCCGGTCACAGGAAAATTATTTCCAGAAAAAAACTAGATCGTAAAAAATTATCTGGTTTTTTTCTGGTTTTTTTCTAACTTTTTTCTAGTTAGAAAAAAACCAGAAAAAATTATCTAGTTTTTTTCTAACTTTTTTCTAACTTTTTTCTGGTTTTTTTCTAGTTTTTTTCTAATTTACGATCTAGTTTTTTTCTGGTTTTTTTCTGACTTTGTCAAAATACGATCTAGTTTTTTTCTGGTTTTTTTCTGGTTTTTTTCTAACTTTTTTCAGATTTGCCCCAAATCGGTTTTTAATGTTTTTGGAGTACTTTTACGCCCTTTTTGTCATTTGTTTTAGTCTTTTGTGTCTGTAATTCCCTTTATAATGCATTATTTTAGCTTATTTTTTCTGCATTTTCCGGTGTTTTTGGTGGGTTTAAATTGGTTTTCCACCTTTTTTTGAGTTTTTTTACTATGCTTTTCTGATTGTTTGCTGATGCGATGTGAGTATTTTTAGATTTTTCAAACTTTCTCAAAATACGATCTAGTTTTTTTCTAGCTTTTTTCTGGTTTTTTTCTGATTTTTTTCTAACTTTTTTCTAACTTTTTTCTGCTTTTACTAAATCGTTCTGTAACGTTCTTAAAGTCCGTTATATACCTTTTATGTCGTGTTATATATCATATATATCGTTATTGTACATTAATTTATTGTATTTTTGTGTTTCCTCCTTTTAAATCTTTTTATATGTTCATTAAAAGCGGCGACAGTTATTTTGGGGAATATCAGATCAACGCCATGGGGTTTTTTACTTTTATTAAGATGAGGTGCGTACCGTTTTACGGGTGAAAACATTTCATACATGGGCAAGACCCGGGATTCACCCGGGATTTTCCCGGGTGGACCGCGCGACCGCGCAGCGGTCGGAGTTGGACCGGGCAGCCCGAGCGGAGCGAGGTCTGAGTATATAACTATAAGAACTGCGCGCATAACGGACGTGAGAATTGACTGCGCAGTCTCACCGTAGATTGATTGAGCAGGCCAACTCGCAATATTATGACTGCGCAGTCTAACTCAGATTGAGTGCGCAGTCCAAAAGTCTGCTCAGTCTAACTATTAATTGACCGCACAATCCTAATGACTGCGCAGCCTAATTCTAGATTGATTGCGCAGTCAAACAAGAGTTAAACTGCGCAGTCGGTATATAAGATTTGCGCAGCCAATTAATAGTTGGACTGCGGCCACTGCGCCCAAATAGTCTGTGCAGGCGCAGTCAAACTAGAGTTAGACTGCGCACTGCGCAGTCAGTAGGATTCCGCAGCCAATAAGAGTGGGACCGCGCACTGCGCAGTCCAAAACTACAAATAGTCCGCGCAGGCGCAGTCCAACTCTTAATTGACTGCGCATTCCTAATGATTGCGCAGTCCAACTCTAGCTTGATTGCGCGGTCCCTCCTTTGGTTTTTATTGCCCGACCGAAAAAAATTCTGATACGTCTCCAATTGACCAATTTGACCGAAAACTTGAAAAAATATCTTTTTGTTCTGGGGGCTGCCGCCCCCAGAGCTCTGCAACTTTTGGCTCACTATTCGCTGTTATTAGCTTTCATCAACAATAAAGCCTATGCTTTTCTACAAGAGTACATTATGCAGAATTTACTTGTGGACAGGGGCGTAGCCAGGGGGGGATGGGGGAAATTCCCCCTTCTAAAATTTTTTCGACTGAAATTTTACACAAGGGTCCCCCCTTTGGTTTTTATGGCCCGGCCGGAAAAAATTTCTGATACGTTTCAAATTGACCAAATTTGGCCTAAAAATTTCCCTAGATTTTTTCTGGGGGCTGCCGCCCCCAGACCCCTGCAACTTTCTGGATCACACCTTCCTTGCTTTTGAGTTTCGTTAAAGCGTGTGCATGTGTATGTAGGTGCGTTGTCTATATTTATTTGCTTAATACACTATTTAATGCATTGTTTTAGCTGTTTTATCGCAGCAAAAACGAAATGAACGACTGAAAATACCCCAAAGTTTGCAAAATTTTCCCAAAAAAGTGCCATTTTTGCTAAAATTTGTCCGAATTTCGGTGACCCCTGGCCCCTCAATTTGGGGGGGGCCCATCCACCCCTCATACATGTGTGTTTTAACCCATCACAAAAACGTGATTCCCGCTGAAACTTTTTTTGGGTGGGCCTGGGCCACTGACAGTGAATTTATTTACATAAATTAAAAATGTCTACAAACTACATTTTGCAATGGAATTTTTCGACTGGGGTAGGGACCGCGCAAGAAATTGTTAGTTTTCCCGGGTTCATTTCAACCACCTTGCCCATGTATGAAACATTTTTCCCAAATCGAATGTAAACCGGGTAGATGAGTGTTTCAAAACGAACCTCCGAATCGTGCAAAAAAATATTTTCATGTTTTCAGGTCTTCCTATGGCCCACATACGTCCATCGGATCAGTCAACGGCCATCTTGCTGCTAATTATCGCCCTCCAAACGTCACATAATTTTATCATGGTATATATATATATATATATATATATATATATATATATATATATATATATATATATATATATATATATATATATATATATATATATATATATATATATATATACACACACATAGTGGTGCGGGGAAAAACCCTATTTTCAACTTTTCGGGTTCTCCTGCGCTCCACATAAATCAGATCCATTAATGCTCGCGACTGTTATAACGGCCATCTTTCGCCTAACTGTTGCACTAATAAAATGTATTCTAACTACTCACGTTTCTGAGTAATAAGCCTCGAAACCTCCGGGAAAAAAACCCTATGCGGGAAAAAAACCCTAATGCGGGGAAAAACCGTACCACTTTTTTCGGCTGTTCTATAAGCAGTGAGTATAAACTCAATTCTATCGTGTTCTACAACACTTAGGCTGCAGTATGGACTAAAAAAACCGTTTTTCCGACACCCATGTGACTCACAATAAATCTTCAAAAATCGACCCTTTTTGGCAGAAATGACTTCTACCCAAATATGCATTTTTTTAGTATTTAAATGCATTAAAAATAGATTTTTGCACTTATTATGTTAGAAACGGTGGCCAAACACCGCCCGCGTCTACTATTCTTAAATTTAGGTGGTACGCAGCAGCTAAAGCCTAAATATTCCAAAAAATGCCAAATTTTGGTGAAACATCACCAAAACAGGTTTCGTACGGGGTGTCGGGGTATGGGCCAAAACGACAAAAAACGACGTTTTGTGGCCAAATAAACGGTTTCAATGAAGTCTACACATGTTTTTACCCCAGATCAGTCAACTTTTGTTTAGCAAAAAATTGTCGCCAAACAAAATAGGGTTTTTTTCCCCGCAATAGGATTTTTTTCCCGCACTAACTTTGAACTGTCACAGGTAAACCACAACGTTTATCACTGTTTTTAAACTTCAGAAGTATAGAGGAAAGGTAACTCTCTTGAAAAGTGCAAACAACGTTGGCCAAAAGTGATTTTGTGAAAAATTATGACAAGTCAAAAATTTAGAAAATTTTGTCACTTTGGAATTTTTCAACATGCAAAATTTTGAAATTTTATAAAAAATGCTACGGGCCTCAAAACTGCACAGAAATTGGTGTGGTAAGTAGTTGTAATTTAGCGGTGGTAATTTGGCATTTTTTGAAATATTCAGGCTTTACCTTTAAATTATTCAGGCTTACCTTAAAATTTTCGCAAAAAATACGCGAAAATGCATATTTGGGCTAAAGTCATTCAATCGTCTTGTATATGTATATATACCATAAAATTTTAACCGTTTTTGTAATTTTAATAAGTGAACAACCAAAATTATTATCAGCTTTGCAACTTATTCATTTGTCTGTATATACATATATACGTGTATTTATGCTGCTGAGTTTGTAATTTTTATTCCCTTTGACTATATACAGTAAGACCATTCAACTAGAAAAAATCTAGAAAAAAGTTAAATAACTAGAAAAAAACCAGAAAAAAGTTAGAAAATAACTAGAAAAAACCAGAAAAAAGTTAGAAAATAACTAGAAAAAAACCAGAAAAAAGTTAGAAAATAACTAGAAAAATATCAGAAAAAAGTTAGAAAATAACTAGAAAAAAACCAGAAAAAAGTTAGAAAATAACTAGAAAAAAACCAGAAAAAAGTTAGAAAATAACTAGATAAAAGCCAGAAAAAAGTTAGAAAACAACTAGAAAATAACTAGAAAAAAACCAGAAAAAAGTTAGAAAATAACTAGAAAAAACCAGAAAAAAGTTAGAAAATAACTAGAAAAAAAACCAGAAAAAAGTTAGAAAATAACTAGAAAAATATCAGAAAAAAGTTAGAAAATAACTAGAAAAAAACCAGAAAAAAGTTAGAAAATAACTAGAAAAATATCAGAAAAAAGTTAGAAAATAACTAGAAAAAAACCAGAAAAAAGTTAGAAAATAACTAGAAAAAAACCAGAAAAAAGTTAGAAAATAACTAGATAAAAGCCAGAAAAAAGTTAGAAAATATATAACTAGAAAAAAACAGAAAAAATCTGGAAAAAATTAAAAACCTAGCATATACATACTAGAAACAGTGCATAAAACAACTAGACACCCTCAAAAAACAACTAGAATTCAGTTTCAGAAAACGTATATAAAGAGCATTAACGTGGCTGAACAATAAAGAAAATCATCAGGGAACACTCTGAAAAAATTGAGAATGTCCGAGAAAGGGTTGGTGAAAAATCAGAAAAAAACCAGAAAAAAACTAGAAAAAAGCCAGAAAAAACGTAGAAAACAGCTGGAAAAAAACTAGAAAAAAACCAGAAAAAAGTTAGAAAAAAACCAGAAAAAAGCTAGAAAACATTCTCTATAGGGTCAGAAAAAAACCAGAAAAAAAGTAGAAAAAAACTAGATCGTGAGACTGGCAGTTAGAAAAAAACCAGAAAAAAGTCAGAAAAAAGTTAGAAAAAATTAGAAAAAAACCAGAAAAAAACCAGAAAAAAACTAGATATTCGTCAGGAAGAATTAGAAAAAAACTAGAAAAAAACCAGAAAAAAACTAGATAATTTTT
>JASANF010004148.1:0-75454 GCA_030248245.1 Trissonchulus sp. WLG1_4 | reverse complement strand
TCACTGCTTCTGAGCTTTCTAGTACAAAATGGCTACGCGTCTAGTACAGAATAATACGTTTGAGACAATTTGAGAAAGGTTTGAAAGTGCTTGAACTGACCAACCTGTTTCAAAAAATTCAGTGCAACTGGCTCAATATCTGGTTGTGTGGGTTTTCGAGATGTTACTGCATTATGTACTTGAATATTTTTAGTGCTTGTAGATTCATTTCAATACGTAATAATTTTGAACGATTTTTTGATGACGATGCTTAATATTCTAACAGTTTTATTTACTCTTTTATTGCGATGGTACGTTTTAGATATTTTTTAACAAAGTGAATCACACTATAGTAATAAAATAAACAGTAACAGTTACTACATCGATTCTGTAATTGTACATTTTGTCTGTTTTTACTCGAGAGTCAAGTGAAACAACATCATGACATACCAGAGACTATTAATAGCTTTTGTTCAAATTAATCATTTAGATTTGTTGTTACTGTTTTATCGATAATCAGTACATATTAACTAATCACCAAACTTTAAATATAATTTTTGAGTAATGAAAGATAGTGAACAGCACTCGAGAATAGCAAGAGAATAAGAATTGGTCAAGAATAAGGTTGGTGCAAACGGCCGCATAAGTTTATTATAAAAGAAAATAACTATCCCAAACCCCACATGTATATTAAAAAAAGGAACGAATTATTTATAATTTACGCACTAAAAAATTTTAAGAAATAACCATAAAAGGCTGGTGATCCAATATTTTTGGTGTACACATCCTTATAAATCTCAGAATGTGAACTATATTTGGAAACAAGCACGTTTTGCGAGTAAGGTTGAACAAATTTTCGATACCTAGTTTACGTCGCGACATTCTTATACCGCTGAGGATATTATTTGAATATAAAACGCGGCAGTAAAATTTAAATAAACACCTTTACAAGACATGTTAAACTACAACATGTTTAAGTGGTTGCATCTTGCTTTCAAGTTAAGTTGAAAATAATAAGTTAAAATCTAATAGATTGATTGTAATAACCGCTTATAAATAAAACAGATTGCGTTTCAAAGGGCAAGCAATAGGTGTTTCAAAGGGCAAGCAGTGTATCGAAGGGCAAGCAGGCTGTTTCGAAGGGCAAGCAGGTTATTTCGAAGGGCAAGCAGGCTGTTTCGAAGCGCAAGCATACTGATTTTAGCTAGATTTAATTTTTTGAGTTAACTCTAATTTAATTGCAACCAATATTACAAACTTACATTTTTATTTCAACAACATATGTAACATACCAACCTATGCTTCTCAATTTTATTGCTTGGAACGGCGCCCGCTGTTGCTGGATTAAGCTTCTCCAAATTTTTGCACTGTTGGCAGTTCTCGGAGCCCGGAGCTGCTGAAACCTCTGGTTGACGCCTTAGTAAAATTATACACGTAACCAAGGTTAGCTCTGCTTTCAAAAACAACCATATTATTGCCATATTGGGTTCTTCCGTACACAAAATTTGTCAAATTTGTCACGAAATATCATGAATGCTAGTCTAACCTTTGACTCTTACACTTCCAGTTATTTGTCCCGACTTGTTATGTGTAATGGACAAAACTCAGTTACAGTGTCAAAGTGTCAAAACATATTAAACTGCATTTGGTAATTAGATAATTGCGTAATGCTTGCCATTCGAAATTGTCTGCTTCCCCTTCGAAACAGCCTGCTTGCTCTTTGAAACTGCATACCCTTCGAGACTCACAATATTTTAAACTGCGGGTTAGAAAATAGAGCTCGCAACGGGTCGAAATTTTTCGACCCGACCCGACTTGAAAATAAGGTCCAAGCCCACCCGACTCAACTTCTCGTAGAGCTGTTATACTATGCTTCTATTAGTTCTCGAAGTTTTTTGTTACGTGTTTTCTGAAAGGAGATTACTTTTTTGAAAGGTAAGCATAAAATAAAGTAAGATAAGTTTGGCTAAAAACAACAAACAAACTAAACCGAACAAAAAGCTCGAAAACGATGGTTACGGTTTCACAGCAAGATTAAGTAGGTACGAGTTAATTCAGCGTTAATCGAAGTGGCTAAACCAACACTATATCGATTCTAGCTTCATTTTCTCTAATCCACGGTGTCACACCGACAGCTATAGTAACAACTTAAAGGGATGGTTCCTGGTGTGCAATCCACTTGACGGCATCCCTTTTCCGCACTAGGCGGGTACCCACCCAGTATGGCTACACTGCTGAGATTGCCGGAACCACACGTAAATTTACATCTCCTGCTCAGAGATATTGCGTCGTAGCTGCTGGGCTCTGGTCAAGTTTACGAACTTCCAGTCATTCTGTCACGAGTCCAGTAGCTTGAGACTGTGGTCAAAATAGCAAAATTTAATGTAAAAATGTGGAATGTATACCCATAACTCTTGACCTAAACGAACCCGCACAACCCTCGGCTGAGAAAATTTCAACACAATTCGGCAAGAACCGCTGCAAATAAAAAAACGCATTTTGTGACAGTCTTGCCGCCGCATGGTTTTCTAATGGTTTCTAGCCTTCATTATGTTCAAGTTCTAACGTGCTGATAAACAATTTTTGAAACATTGCTGTGACAGGTTTTGTCATATTAGTGTAACTGCATACAAAATTTTCCAGCATTTGTGTGATTACCTATACAACGAAAATTGAGCATGCAGCCATCTATAATTAACACACATCAAGAACAAACACGCACACACATACGATGCAATTTTAGCACCTACCAACATTTCAAGTGCAGTTATGCACAGTAGCAGAAGATACGTACTAAACTGAGCCATTGTAATATAGTATATACGCGGCGGCTGAGGCCCCGCGTAAAAAAAGTGCAATTTTAGTAAACTGTTTTTAGCATACTTGGCAGCCGTGTCACGTTTGGAGGAGGAGTCAACGATAAGACCTGTCTTGACGCTATGTTTGACAACCATGCAGTCAGTCCAAGGTCAGTCGGGCTGGTTCTGTTGAATCGTGCTAAAACCCAGCAATCTGTACGGTGCTGTGAATATATGATAATAAAAAATTTAATTAAATTTGTCGTTTTTTTAAATAATAAGGGCTACCACCACAGGCTAAATAATTACGAACGAATGAAATAATAAAATTGTTTATGTAAAATCTGTAAAAGATTACTGTGTGTCGGTGGGCCTGTCGGGCCCAAGTGTAGCGTCCTACATGGCCAAATTTGGCCAACATAATCAGTTGATGTATATACATAGTTTTGCTTCGAAGATGACCAACTTAATCAGTTGATGTATATACATAGTTAGCTTTGTTTCAAAAAATTGTGAACTGTTCTGTAAATGTGGTATGATGAGAAACAAATGAATCTGAAAGACGTTAAAAATTATTTTAAAAATTTTTGAGGACACATCCGGAGGCACACAGTCCTGGTCTTGTGCTATCAGAAATGGTCAAGTTGGCCAGCTGACTTGGCTAACTTGGCCAACTTAAATGGTTAACTTGCCCAACATCAGTTGGCCAACTTGGTCAACTTAAAATGGCTAACTTGGCCAACTTCAGTTGGCTAACTTGGCCAACTTCAGTTGGCCAACTTGGCCAACTTAAAATGGCTAACTTGGCCAACTTCAGTTGGCTAACTTGGCCAACTTCAGTTGGCCAACTTGGCCAACCTAATAGCTAACTTGGCCGACTTCAGTTGGCCAACTTGACCAACTTAATGGCTAACTTGGCCAACTTCAGTTGGCCAACTTGCCCAACTTGAACATCCGATACTTTCACCATTTGAAATAAAGTCAAGTTCGAATCTCGAAGTTTACATTTTAACTAGTAGCTTATCTAAAGTTAGTTCAAGTTGCCCAAGTTGGCCAACTTAAGTTGGCCAAGTCGGCCAAGTTGAGTTAGCCAACTTAAGGGGGGGGGCTACCCAGGTCAAAAATCAAAGTTCTCCAATTTTGCTTATTTTCACATATGTTACTCCCCTAAGGCACCTCTACCTCAGATAAGAACAATTAAGCTTGAAGGTGCACTTTTGGTTCAGTGCGTTTGTCAGTGTATTTACATAGGCAAAAGTACGCCAAAAAGACGAAAAGTAGCCCTTATTTGGACAGTTCTAGCACAAACCACATTAAGCCAATCAGGCTGAAGCTTGGCATAGTAGTGGCCCACATGTATGCGCAAAATTGTATGATCCGGATTTTCGATATGTATTTTCAAATCTAAAATCGAAGGCGAAATGTAAAAAAATGGCCGTTTTTTGGACTCGCCAAATTTGAGTGATTTTACATTTGGTGTCACTGCTCAGGCCATGGACAAAAATTTAAAAAAATGGATCATAGAGGTTGAGATATGACGTTATGCTATCGAATCATGTAAAAATCAGCTTCGTCAGTGTTAACAAAAATTTCGAGTATAGGGGCGCTTTGCAACCACAAAAAACTTTTTTTGCGCCTATGATTTACACGTAAAATTGAATTTTTGAGAGACCCTAGCAAAAAATTGGCAAAAGCATTGGTTCCAGTTTGTTACATCTGCGATGCGCCTTCCCTGGGGCTACATTGTGTGCAATTTTGAAGCGAATCGGAGAACCTAAAGTTTTCACTTTTTCAGGTAGACCCCCCCTTAACGCTGAACTAATATAACAATTACGGGTAGGCTTCAACTAATAACTGATAGTTAGTATATTAGTTCATTAGCTCAAACATTATTGGTTTTATGAAACCCAAGCAGCCTAGGGCACTAATAATTGAGCACTAATATAATAATGAATAATAACTAATACACAAATATTAGTATTTATGAAACGCTAATGTTTCAGCTAATGAACTAATATTTACTAATATTCACTAATATTTACTAACATATCGTTTATGAAACCGGGCCCTGAACAACACTGTAGGACACTACACTTGGGCTGTGTGTCGTAATGCATACAAGCAGAAGCAGAAGAAGAAGGGCAGCAGCTACCGTATTTCCTCGAATAAAGCCCCCTGTCTCGAATAAAGCCCCCGTCTGAATGCTCACAAAATAATATATCCTCTGCCTTGAATTGAAGCCCCAGGGATTAATTATATTCAAAACGTCCTCGAATATAACCCCAGGGGTTGTATTCAAAGCGTTCTCGACTAGTCGCCCAGTGTACGTACATACAACGCGCGAACGTTTCATAATCATAAGCCATTGCAAAGTACATAAGTGTTTTTGACTGTTTTCGCTTAAATTGAACATTTAGATTTGTCTGGGCAAGAGTGCATAATGAATATGACACTCGCCCAAATTCCTGGAAGTGCTCAAACTTACAACTTGCGACCATTCTGTTTTTTTAAATTTAAGAATCCTTGCTTTCAACACCGAGCTATGTAGTCGGTTATCAACTACATCAATTTTTTGAGTCGCGGCCCCTTTTCAACAGTTTTTGAAATATTCCCAATTTTCAATTGATGTGTCAATCACAACCAATGCTGAAACTTTACAAAAATAAATACCATGCCATGAATAGAGCCCCGGTTTGAATCTTCACAAAAAAAATAAAGCCCCTGCCTTGAATAGAACCCCCGTTTGAATGTATACGAAAAAATAAAAGCCCTGGGGCTCTGTTCGAGAAAATACGGTAACCTTGCTGCATGCTATTTCCTGGGCTGTCTATTTGGTTGAGTTTGAGTTGAGATTTGGCCAGTTTATACTACCAAATTTCCACCAAACCTCGGTTTGGGGGAAGTTTGGTTTGGTAGAAGTCCAGTGTACGTTTGGTAGGTAGTGTAAACTGGCCTTTAGATAGAACAGTTGTTGTAGTATCTTAAATTTGGTTTTAACCATGTCACCATTTATGATTTTTAGCAAACTAAAACAACATTGCAAGTTACTATATTGCGAGATCAAGATGGATCAACTGACCTGTTACAAAACAGATGGGAATTCTAAAATAAAGTAAGCGCCAAATGTTATGTATACAGTCAATAATTAAACAATTTTAGGTTTCAATCATAGATCTTATATCAGTTTTTGATACGACCTATACTTACTTTTTTTTACTTGGGGTCCTATTTACTCCTTTACCGGATAAAACGGACTGGACTTATTTTAGTCCGAGGTTTAGGAATCGCAAATCTTGTTAAACGGAATGAACGAGTAAAAATAAGTCAGCGGCTTAAGTTTAGTCTGACCCCATTCCAAACTACCACTGGTCTAAACGGATTCAACATGAGAACATTTGAACGCTTAGCGTTTACTGCACACCTACTTAAATCCGTTTGTTCCGATTAAAAAGCAGCGCGCTAAAAGGTTAAAAGTCTTAGCTAAAGGCTTAACGCTTTAATCCGTTAAATGAAAGGGGCACGAAAGTACCATTTCAACTTTAAATTAATAAGCTTACCATTTCAAATTTAACATGTAGTATAGCTTTTTAGATTTTCATGCCCAGTTCGCAGCTTCTATTCCGTACCAGCTGGAATATGGAAGATGGGAGACCTAAATTACAACATGTACCAATTATACGTTGATGGTCCTGAAAAATATTCAGATGGGTAATTATTTTAAGTTACCATTGAATACAGTTTTTTATACCTTCTTTATTTCTCGTTTGCTTAAAATTTTATTTATTGGGTTTCAGTGTTAACTTAACCTTTTCATGCCCAAAGGATCATGGAGATACTACACGATGAACTAACATATCTGGGGCTATGCAACTTGACTAGTCTATTATAGTGACAAGATCTTCGAACTGCATATTTTGAAAGTCCGGGACAGAACCCCGTTGTTGTTGCTGGCAGGAAGATGTGCAACAAAACTACGAATTTGCCCTAGATGGCTCATAAAGCGAGCAAAAAAGAGACAGGCAGAATCAATGCTATTTTAATTTCAATCTGAATTTTCTGTGTGTTTCACAGGTCAATGATGTATTTCCACCATCTTTATCCTGCACCTGATTCAAGTTACTGCAAGGCGTAAGTTTGTATAGTTTAAAAGTTTGCACAAACGTTGTGCCATTACAACAAAAGTAACATAAACAAGCCCTATCTGCGGCAAAGTCGTCAGTCAGTAAAGCATACACTTTCAAGTACATTGGCCAGAGGCCATCGCAAACCTGTTGGGTCAGTTACCTGATTCAGTTTTTGTAAAAAGCGTGTAATTTTGCAGCCACCAAAACGGCAAAATCTCAGTAAAAAGGTTTTAAATAGTGAAGTTTAATCACTGTATATATGTACTCTGCAGCCATTCTTAATGAAAACGTTTCAAAAGAAAAGAAAACAATTTCAACTTGGTCTGTTTTTGCACTTTTGAAGCAGCCAACACTGTCAACACTGGCATACGCTCAAATATAAATAGAAGCATTGATGTAAAAGCACAACTTTCTATGTAGGAATCTGAGTGGTTGAGTGGTTAGTGTGTCAGGTTTGTAACCATGAGGTCACTCCTTCGATTCCTAGTGCATCAATCGTTTCTTTACTTTTGCATTTTCGCCTACAATGCCAGAGAACATGTAATGTAAGAAGACAAGTGAAAATACAAGGCATTTGGTGTGACAGATGCAAATTTACGGTAGAAGACGTGTAAAACACACCCCGCACATAAGCAATTTAACGCTAGCAGTGTGTTAAGATGCCAAAATCAAAATTAAAGACCTGTTGGGCTGTGTCCCAATAGGAAAAAACAAGCAGTGTTTTTATGCGAATATTCAGTATACCCTTATGTTTAAAAGTTTAAATGTTTATTGATCGTACCAGCATATAATCCCAAACAGGGACATTTTATGCTAACATAACGAGAAAACCGCACATACATGCCAGAAATAACAGCTACATTTGTAAGAGCAATATTAGTAAACAAATCAAAGAAATGTTAATGTTAATAGGTATCCTTGTCAATCGATTGCGTTGCTCAAGTTTTAAATTTCGACTGTTAAAAAAATTTAGTCAGTAGTATAGGTGAGAGCAGTACGAGTCGTTTTGGGAGGGAATTCTTGAAGGGAATGGAATTTCGCCTATGTTTAACGTGTAAAGTCCAGCTTGGCTCCAGCTTAGCTCCAGTTTAGCTCCAGTTTGCTCCAGTCAAAGAGAATTGGGAGGGGGTTTCAGGATCCAGGTAGGCAAACAAGTTTTCAATAATTCAGTTAAGTTTTAATTTTTTAATTTGTACAAATTTTAATTTTCAATTTAATAATTTTCAATTTTAATAATTTTTAATTTTACACATGTTTTAATTAGTCTATTAAATTATTCTATAAAGTTCGCATTATTCAATTTTTTACAATTTGATTGCTGTTTTTTGTGAATTACGTAATGTGGTTTTTCCAATAAAAACACGTGTGTGCCCGCAGGGGTTTTCTGTGTGTAAATACATGCCAACTAGTGGCTGAAAACTAGTTATGCGTCTTACTGTAGATTACGTATTTTAAGAGAATTAGTTATAGCTCAGCAAATGCAGGTTCCTACTCTATGCTATGCAAAACTAAGTCCTACTCTATGTTTTTGGTCGTGTATACCCATTATAGTCAACTTTTTGCAAGTTTTTGGCTAAAAACATACCGCACATTTTACGGGCATGGACGATTACTTAGCCGTTATGACATCGATCAACTCAATCAATAGGTCATTGTGTAGCCTATCATTAGTAGTACAAGGTGATATAAAATGCTAAGATCAATTCCTACTCTATCAGTAGTACTGACTATTTTAGTACAACCACCTCATTTTTTCAAACACGCTCATGTACTGTGTGGGTAAAAAAATACCGCACATTTTACGGGCATGGACGATTACTTAGCCGTTATACATCATGCTAGGCAAGCAATACATCATCGTGTAGCCTATCACCCGTACTACAAATTGACATAAAAATCTAGGCTAAACTCCTACTTTAACGGCAAGTATACCTAGTTTAGCAAACATAGTGCAAGGTTTTGGATAACAACATACCGCACATTTTACGGGCATGAACGATTTTTCAGCCATTATGGGGCCGATCAACTTGATCAAGACGTCATTGTGTGGCTTATCATAAGTACTACAAGATGACACAAAAAGCTAAGCTCAAATCTCACGTTAATGTTAGGTAGACCTAGTTTAGTAAACCCTACACTAGTTGTTGGGTAAAAACATACCGCACATTTTACGGGCATGGACAAATACTTAGCCGTCATAGGGCTGATTGAAACAATCAATACATCATCGTGTAGCCTATTATAAGTACTAGAAGTTAAGAAAAAACTAAGCTCAGTTTTTACTCTATCAGTAGAAATGATTGTTTTGTACAACCACCTTATTTTTTTAATCACGCTCATGTACTGTGTGGCTGAAATGATACCGCACATTTTACTGGTATGGACAATAATTTAGCGAATACTCGGTGAAATTTACGTAATCAATACGTCACTGTATAGCCAGTCACTAATACTACAGGATGATATAAAAAGTTAGGAGAATTTTTTAGTTTATACTTGTTATTTAGGGTATACTTGTTTTAATGTCCCTTACGGCGATTTTTGGCTTAAATTATGCTGCACAGTTTACGGACTTATACGATTTTTAGCGGTTACAGGGCCAGTCAAGACGATCAACGCGCCATTGTACAGTCTATTACTGGTACTATCAGCTGATATAAAAATCTAAACTGAATTCCTACTTCGTGGTTAGGTATACCTGTTTTTGTTTCAGGCACTTGTTATTTTTCCATGACATTCGAGGACTTGCTGCTAGTTTTTAGTTAAAATAATACAGCACAATTTACGGGCATGAACAATTTCTCGATGTTAATTACCAAATAAATCCGATCAATACGTCATCGTATAGCCTATAATTAGGACTACAGACTGATATATATATCAATCTAGACGGAATGTTTACGTTACAGGCGTTTACGTTATTTGTTTTAGTTCTCTGCATGGTAGTTTTTGGCTAAAACAATTTCGCAAATCTTACGTAAATGGAAGTTTATTAATGAATACTCAGTCAATCAATAAAATAGGGGCGTCAACGCCTATCACAAGTAAAACAAGCTGGTATAAAAGTTTGAGTTGAATTGACAACAGTTGACAACAATAAGATGTTTTGTGTACCTAATGGTGTTTTTTTTGGTTAAAATAATATTTTGCGGGATATATACAAATTCGTAGTGAATACTAGGTAAAGCAACCCTTTCATCACGACATTTTAGATATTGTCACTATAACGACGAGTTATTATGTAAGTTTAGCTAAACTTCTACGTTCAGAAGTTGTACCAGGTTAAGTGTACCGTAAGCAGTTTTTTGCAAAAATGATTCCGTACATTTTGCGAGCATAGAAGAATTTTTAGTCGTTACATGTCCGATCATGCTGGTCAACATTTCATCGTGTCAATAGTAGTACTAGGTTATGTAATTATGTAAGGTTAGGAATTTTATTATGGTTATGTAAGGTTAAGAATTTTATTTTGTCTTCATTTCTGCACACACATTTTGTTTTGTAAAGACTTCATGTTGATTTAGAAATTGAGATTCATCAAATTTTTAAACTATTCAGCTCATTTGCAAACATAGAAGCCCCTGTGCTAAGTGACACCACTGCTGTAAACATTCATATTAATGAAATTGAAAAACAATTAATTAATTAACTAATGAACACAACGAAAGTAACTTACCATTGCTTGTTGGTGATAGTCTAACAACAATGAGTGGTGACTGAGCACTTGCTGAGGCACTTAATGACTGACGCGACCTGTCGGCAACGCCTTTTATTACCTGAGTCACACTACATATTTTGAGTATATTGTGAAAGGGGCCAGGTGATAAACTTTGTCAAAGAAAAAAATTAAAAAATTCCTTGCTAGTACAAAAACCAAGCTAATTATTGCACACTAGAAAAACTTAGGTAAACCTATGATTAATTTTCAAGTCTAGTACCCCCCTGTATACACATCACCACACCTATACTTTCTTGCGACATTATTACACCATACAACAGCTGACGGCGATAAAACGTAGGCCAGCCAGACTGATATAATCTATACACACAGTAGATAGATGCTGATAAAATCTATAATAGACGCTATGACTAATTTTTAAGTATCAATTGTCTAACTTTTACCATCTGCCAATTTGCTCACCAAGATTATTTATAAGCTATTAATCCTTTTTTACAATTTAATTTTGTAATTACTAACAAAAACCTGCATAAGATTTACAAACTTAGATTTTTTACATAACCTAGTACTACTATTGACACGATGAAATGTTGACCAGCATGATCGGACATGTAACGACTAAAAATTCTTCTATGCTCGCAAAATGTACGGAATCATTTTTGCAAAAAAACTGCTTACGGTACACTTAACCTGGTACAACTGCTGAACGTAGAAGTTTAGCTAAACTTACATAATAACTCGTCGTTATAGTGACAATATCTAAAATGTCGTGATGAAAGGGTTGCTTTACCTAGTATTCACTACGAATTTGTATATATCCCGCAAAATATTATTTTAACCAAAAAAAAACACCATTAGGTACACAAAACATCCTATTGTTGTCAACTGTTGTCAATTCAACTCAAACTTTTATACCAGCTTGTTTTACTTGTGATAGGCGTTGACGCCCCTATTTTATTGATTGACTGAGTATTCATTAATAAACTTCCATTTACGTAAGATTTGCGAAATTGTTTTAGCCAAAAACTACCATGCAGAGAACTAAAACAAATAACGTAAACGCCTGTAACGTAAACATTCCGTCTAGATTGATATATATATGAGTCTCCTGTAACGTAAACATTCCGTTTTTTTTTTTTTTTTTCTTTTTCTTTTTCTTGTTTGCTTTTTCGTTCGTTTTTTGTCTTTTTCTCTAGATAAGCCACACAATGACGTCTTGATCAAGTTGATCGGCCCCATAATGGCTGAAAAATCGTTCATGCCCGTAAAATGTGCGGTATGTTGTTATCCAAAACCTTGCACTATGTTTGCTAAACTAGGTATACTTGCCGTTAAAGTAGGAGTTTAGCCTAGATTTTTATGTCAATTTGTAGTACGGGTGATAGGCTACACGATGATGTATTGCTTGCCTAGCATGATGTATAACGGCTAAGTAATCGTCCATGCCCGTAAAATGTGCGGTATTTTTTTACCCACACAGTACATGAGCGTGTTTGAAAAAATGAGGTGGTTGTACTAAAATAGTCAGTACTACTGATAGAGTAGGAATTGATCTTAGCATTTTATATCACCTTGTACTACTAATGATAGGCTACACAATGACCTATTGATTGAGTTGATCGATGTCATAACGGTTAAGTAATCGTCCATGCCCGTAAAATGTGCGGTATGTTTTTAGCCAAAAACTTGCAAAAAGTTGACTATATTGGGTATACACGACCAAAAACATAGAGTAGGACTTAGTTTTTTATATGACCGTGTAGCCCTAATGATAAGCTATAAAATGATCTATTGATCGTCTTGAAAGACCCTGCATTTGCTGAGCTAAAACTAATTCTCTTAAAATACGTAATCTACAGTAAGACGCGTAACTAGTTTTCAGCCACTAGTTGGCATGTATTTACACACAGAAAACCCCTGCGGGCACACACGTGTTTTTATTGAAAAAAACTACATTACGTAATTTACAAAAAACAGCAATCAAACTGTAAAAAATTTAATAATGCGAACTTTATAGAATAATTTAATAGAATAATTAAAACTTGTGTAAAATTAAAAATTATTAAAATTGAAAATTATTAAATTGAAAATTAAAATTTGTACAAATTAGAAAATTAAAATTTAATTGAATTATTGAAAACTGGTTTGCCTACCTGGATCCTGAAAACCCCTCCCAATTCTCTTTGACTGGAGCAAACTGGAGCTAAACTGGAGCTAAGCTGGAGCCAAGCTGGAGTTTACACGTTAAACATAGGCGAAATTCCATTCCCCTCAAGAACCCCCTCCCAAAACGGGTGGTACTGCTCTCACCTATACTACTTCAGTCTTTTATGAAACGCTACAAACGTAAATTTAGCCACAGAGTTTAGAATATCGGCTCTGCCCGTACGAAAGATGAAAATAAACTTTTCTTGTGGGCTTGTTGCAGTTATTACACTGTTTAGAAAGCTGTTTCTTTCTTCACTGTAAAAGGGACATTTCATAAGAAAATGTATTTCGTTTTCAACCTCTTGCATCGAGCATAAAGTACAAATGCGTTCTTCTCTAGGGACAGCCATAATGCAATACAGAAGTAATTATAGTGTCAAATAATTCCATTTTTGTTTTCAAATTTAAATGCGCATGATTGTTTAACAAATGTAATAAGTACAGTTTGGAATTTTCAGCTAATAAAACTCGATTATCAATCAAAACCGATGAGCAAACACTATTAGATTGTATCAAAAAGCCTAAATACTTAGTTGAACTTACGATCTTTAATTTTTCTTGATCATAATGAAATTTACATGCATTTTCATGCAACTCATGTAAAATCCAGGCCGCTTGCTTTGACGCCAAAAACGCTAACCACTACGCCACAGCACCCAAGTCTTGTAGGAACTATTTCTCAGTGACAAGAGTCTCCCACTTCGAACACGTTATCATCCCGCAACAATACTCAGTCGATACTCATGCTCTCGGAGCAAACCCGATCCTTCGGAGGGGAAGAGGGTCGGGGTTTGGGGCGGTCGGGGGGAGGCAGTGGGTGGATGGGAGAGGAGGGAGTAGCGTGTATAGCGCAAATAGCGGAATGAATAGAGGGTGTGTTTCTACTATATTTAGATTTTCGATATGTTTCTATACTATATTTAGATTTTCGATTTCCTATGTAATTTTGGGTAGGTCAAATTTCTAGTGTTAATTAACACTGGAAAGGCAGGTAGGTCGATCAGCTACCGTATTCTGTAGTGCTTGACTGCCTGTAGTGCAGAACAGCGGTATGGAATTTTCAAAAAGTGACTGCCGGAGTAAGCTCGAACAACCTACCTTCCGATTAAGACTCGGACGCTCTACCAACTGAGCTAAGCCGGCTGTTGAAAAGAAGTAGATGTAATGCAGAGTCAACTGAAAGGTAAAAATACTCTGAAGCGAGTGAACGACTCAGCAAGCACTAAGCAGTCTCTATTAAAAAACACAAAAAAAACAAATAGAGCTTTAAATAAACTAAAATTAAATAGAATTCTACGTAGGAATTTTTCAGTATTCAGTCAACGACCCTGGTTGGGCATATACCTATATGTTTTTATTATCTGTTGCCACTGCAGTTTATCTTGAACAAGATCGGTGACTAGTTAAACTGGCCAGTCTGCAGCTAGCGTAATATCTTTAACAAACTACATGAAATTAACCATATTCAATGAAATTTAGTTTACTGAATTTTATTAGTAGGTTTGCAGTTCTGAGGCTTCAGTGCATTACATACGACTGGCCACTGCAGACAAATAGAACTGAATAGAAGGAAGAGCCTTTCGTCCAAAAATGACAATCTTCTCAATGTTTTACTCTTCGCCAAAACGTTGCTCTAATTCGCGGTTATGGCCGCGTTCAATATTTCCTGCGGAATATAGACACTCCAAGGTCATGATCAGTACTAATCAGGAGGTACATTTCTTATTGAGCAGACGAGCTTGTTAATCTTAACTGCACGTGCACATATATTAAGCATAGCGCAAATAGAAGTGGGGAGAGGTGGGTCAAAATATTGTGTCTGTGTACGCTTACACGTGAATTCAGCACATGAATTTGGGTTTCATTTTACCAAAAGTGACATTTTATCTAATGCCCATAAACATAAAAGTCAAAATATAAAAATATAAAATATGCAAGCAAATGTCATAATTAAATTGGTGATTTTATATCCACGACTTCAGCAAGCAAGAAATATTTACACACACGGATATACGGAGAATTAAAAAAGTTAGGCATTCAATTTAATTAATCAAGTCTAATAATTTCAATTATGATTATAGGTTGATATGAAGTGAAACACCTCAAATAACTTGAATTCAAAAACCACGTACTGTAAATTTGATACTTCTATTTTTTTCAATACAAATTCAGTTCTGGAACAACGGGGAAACGGGCCATAGGACAATAGTTCTACTAAATAATATCAAGAGTACATAATAGGAGTCTAGTCCACGCTCTAGTCCACCGATTTAAAAAAAATAAATTTTCACTATTCACACTTTCACAGCAAACTTGGCTTGCCCATTATTTTTAACGAGCTAGGTTGCATTTTTCTGCCTTAGAACCTTAACCTCCTATTCTAATTTCTAACCATAGTGATGCCCAATTGGGGCATTTTTATTTTAATCTTGTGTTTTTTTGCTTAGTTAAACACGATGACATGCAAACTTGTATGTACTTAAGTAACTTTAAATTATACCTATAACAAAATCGTGACATTATTTAAGGGAAGTTGAACAGAAGTAATGACCATGGCAGGCGAACATCGATCGCTATTTTCCAGCAACCACCTATATACATTTCTTGCTAAAAACAAGCTCATTCATATTCGCATTCAGGCCTAAAATTACCCTAACTACCATTACGTATATACAATTTCTTGCCAATGTATTGCGCTATATTAAACTAGTCAACTGGCTACAGCGCGTTGTCGACGTAGGGAAATGACCCTCCAGTCTAGCCAATGGACTGTCTACTCTAGGCAGAGAACCCACTATTCTAACCACAGGAGCTCTTTTCTCGCCAGATGATTCTATTCGCATACAAAACGACAGACCGCCGTCTACATAACGTCTTGGCTGTAGTGCCCGTAGGCAGCCTACACCCATAATACACGTGAATTACGTGAATAAGCCCCCTGCCCGACGCTACAGTTACACGATTGACTCCAAAACAGCAGATGCAGTATAGCACTATTACACTACCCTGCATGGATGAGACGCAAGCTACCTCACTTGCGTGACTTTCAAAATTTGGCTAGAAATTTTTAGGATTTATTCGGACCCCCAAAAAAAGGGTTGTCCCACTCCCAGCGAGACCGGGAAAAAAGTGGTCCGTTATTTTCCAACTTTTATCAAAATAAATGTAAAAATAAGCATGACAACTCCACAAGAGCCCGGTCAGATAGAGCTGTTGAAAAAAAGAGAGAGTGTCAAGTTTGCAAAAGACAACTTTTCATATCTCAAGTTAAACTAGACCAATCTCTCCGAAATTCTGCAGGCATATATCCCTCCACTAGGCGGGATACTCCACATACTTCAAATTAAAACTTATTCGCTTGCATATATTTTAAGATATTAAAAAAAACAAATTTCAAAAATCCGGATTCAGTGAATTTTCTCCTATCTATGGTGAGGCGCTATCGCGCCAACCGTGATGATTAAAAAAATTGACTTTTTTCAGATTTTTTCTTGGAATTGTAATTGTGTGGCTGTATTGTCTTAAAAAAGTTTTAAAATCTTCAAATTGGTACAAATCAAAAAATTTTAGGAAAAATAAAATTTCAAAATTTTTTTAAATTGCGTGATTTTGATGTTTTAGGATTATTTCAGCATTCCGGAAGGCAAATATTAGCGTTCCAGGAAAAGTCAATTTTTTTAAAATTTTAAATTTTTTTTAAAATTAAAAAAATTTTTTTTAAATGTATTTTCGAAATGCCCAAAATGCCCAAATTACCGCTAAGGACGTCAAAATCTCGAATTAGAGAATTGGACCCCTTAGGTCTCTGGAGGGGAGGCGGTCGCACAGGTTTTTGCGAGCCGTACACACAATAATGGAGCTCAAATTCGTGTTCAGGAGGTAAAATTACCCCAGAAAACAAAGAATCCGCATTGTTGAAAAATTTGCCCATTTTAACACCCTAGGTGAGGCAGTATGGAATAGGGCTGGGCACGGTTACACGGTACGAACTGTGTACACGCGTGTAACCGTGTACACGCTAAGCGTAGCGTGTACACGGTTACTGGTCACTATCCGCGGTTACTTAGCGGTTACAGCTTGTACACGTTAAGACACAGTAAAAGGATAGTGTAACCGGTTACTTTATCTGTTTTCCGACTTCGTGTTTCCCGTTAAGAAAAATGTTCGTTTGGCTGCTGGATTTCTGTGTTACTTAATATACGCATGTGTGTGCAAGCTATATTCTTTAAGATATATAAAGGCATTTATACTGACAGCTCAGCATTGTCCCAGTAGCTCATATGGTAGCTTGCTGGTCTGCAGATCTAGAGATGGGTGGTTCGTATCTTCCTTTGGTCATTCCTCCCCCTCTGCTTCTTGACGTTTAGTAACCGTGTAACCGTTTAGTAACCAACCGTTTAGTAATCGTGTAATCGGTTAGTAACCGTTTAACCGTTTAGTAACCGTGTAACCGTTTAGAAACCGTGTAACCGGTTAGTAAACGTGTAACCGTTTAGTAACCGTGTAACCGTTAGTAACCTTGTAACCGTTTACACGGTTAGTATCCGTGTAAACGGCTACACGGATACTTAGCGTGTAAACGGTTAAACGGATAATTAGCGTGTACACGCGGATAAGTGCAGTAACCGTTAGTTAGCGTGTACAGGCGGCTACTAGCCTTCGAAACTGACCGTGTACATGAATAGTGGTTTTGTAACCGTGCCCAGCCCTAGTATGGAAGTCCAGACGGGCACAAACTAAAATGCTTGTCGGATCCACAATTTGGGACCTAAATCACCCATAGAAAAAAGTTTTCATACCAATCCATTACCAAATTTTTTTCAAGTTCACAAGGGGGGGGACAAATTAATGTTTCAAATAATCAAGAAAAGCATCCAGAAAAACGAATACAATGGGTTGTACCCGGCCTTGCAGGGGTCGGCAACCCCACAAGTCAAAAGTTGAGGCTGAGTAGCCCCAACAGGGCACAAATTGGCCGAAAACTGCATTTGGAGCAAAATTTTAGTGATTTGGCACTAGGGTCCATTTTCAGACCGGGGTCCAAAATGTGGGAGGGTACCCCCCCAAGATTTGGACCGGGGTCCAATTTGTAGGGGGGGGGTACCCCCCAAGATTTGGACCGGGGTCCAATTTGTGGGGGAGTACCCCCCACGTTTTGACAACTAGGGTCTGATTTGTGGGGGGGGGGTACCCCCCACGTTTTGGACCGGGATCGGGTTTGTGGGGGGGGGTACCCCTGCCACGTTTCGGACCGGGGTCCAGTTTGTGGGGGTGGTACTATGGTCCAATTCGTGGCCTGTTTTTGGAGTTAATGGTCGCAGGTTGTAATTCCGACCCCTGCCAGGAATTGGCCCAGTGTCATATGTTAAACTGCAAACCACGGGGCTCTTGGAATTTAGGCCGTGAAGGCGAGGGCCAAAGGACAGAACTGACCGTGCGCCCGAGCCCGGAAGGAATGCAGGATAACGGTTGCCGACCGGGGCAAACGGTTCTAAATCGCTCAGAAACTGGCCCTAACTAGGTCCGGGGTCATACACGGAATCACGCACTATAGCTGCAAGGCCCTTCAATGGGCGTCTACGAACAACAATCCCTAAAAAGCCCTAGAAAGGCAGTTCTAGAGTTCAGAATTTTATTGTGAATTTCAAGATTTTATTTCACATGAAAACAATAACAATTTTAAAAATAGGAGAAAAGAAATAAAAACTAACTCACAGCATTAAATTAGCTCAAGGGACCTAACCCTATTCCTCAATGGCACTCGGGGCCTCAGTACTTAACCCCTGTCGTGCACCGGTGCCAAAAACCCCGTCTTCATGAAAATCTCTGACTGCCGTGAGCCAGACCACACATGAAATATTCGACATTTTTGGTTTGTGCCAAATCGGATTTGGGTTAGCTCCCCTATTCAAACATAATAACGAATATATTGAAATAATTTAAATATTAAGTTTTATTAATGAATTTGGACGCTACTATTTAGATATAAAGAGAAATTTCAGAATGTTGAAATATTTTCCTATTCATGCGACACGTCACCATTTTCGACGCTCGCAAGCTAGCACAGATAGGCAAAAAGTATCTGGCAGCCTTTCTATTGTCTCGAAAGTGCACAAACATAGCGCAACGCGCAATTCTACTCACAATTACTGATATTTTGGAAACTGTTGAAAAGTGTAAATCTACAAGTTCCCAAGTGTGAAGATACGAAACCGACACTATTTTTCTATATAATTTCGACATTTTAAGCGCGGGAAAACACGCCTTGAGTAGGGGGTAGCCCTAAATATATAACACATACTCTTTTTATTATGCACTCTTGCTTTTAGTTGGGGCCATACTACATTGGCAGTGTCCGACGAAGACCAAGCTGGCATGCCTTTAATCAAAAACGACTGTGGTGACCAACTGAGCAAATGGACTGCCGGATACAGTGAGCTTGGAATTTTGCAAAAGTGCGATGATTGTGACTGCAAGTCAATATCGCCGGTGGACAGTGCTGAAAAAGTGATCGCTGTTATTAGAAAACCAGCGAATGTGCACCTATTTCTGAATACTTCTGACAACACACTGCGTTTTGGCGTACAGTGAGTAATTTTTTAGTTTGTTGTTTTTATTGAATTTAATGCTTTTTTAAAATGTAAGGTAGCCCTCGGATAGGTATTAGTTACTATCCTTTGACGTGTAGAATTACTACATCCGTGGATAGAGGGGGGACTGCCCCTCAAGGTATAACCGGCTGGCTCTACACGGACTCCTGTTGCCTTCCCAGATAATTGTGGTGCCTGTTTATCGACCCATTGTTTTGCAATTTTTTTCTAAATATTTAGAGTAATTTCATGCACTGCATGCATGCATGCAGAGGAAGTAGTTTCAAATTTGTAGCTTTTTTTGATGAGCTGTGACTCGGTTGTTTTAGAAGCTATTTATAATCGGTTTTTTGCTTTTCATAGACAAAGGAATAGGTTGTAGGAATGTATTTGTTTTGTTAACGATTTTGACAGTTTGTCCAAAATACGCCGTGAAATAGCGCAAATTTGGCAATTTTTTCAAGTTTTTGCGTTGTTTCATTTTTTAAAGAAGTTTCATTAAACCTGATTAAGTTTAATTCTAATTTTGTCTAAATTCACTTGTAGGTGTCTCAATACATGCATAGTTTCATTTGGACAAGTCTTCACATTTCTTCAGTACTTTAAATCTAATAAACCTCAAAATAGAACTTTTAGAATTTCGTAAAACTTTATGGCTTGAGAAAACAAAAACTACATTGCGTATCAATAATTGCAAAAAATGAGTCTAGATATTTTAGTTTTTTCATTTTGGTTAAATATTATAAATATAGACTGTACACATAATCAACAAATTGACACTTTCTTGTACATGGCGTATGTTTTAGTATAATGAACTCGTATGCGTTGTCATGGCAACCATGGCAAATTTCATCACCATAGTCTAAAGTGACCAACTGTCTTCCATTATGACCGCTAATACATTCAAACTGCAGTGTAGAAGCTACGTAAAACAAATATATAACATCACGTATTGCATGCATTTTCGAGCTTTTTTAGTCAAAAATGGGGGATACTTCAAAGCTTATAACCCTGATTATATAACAGTTGGTACCATGAGCTTTAGCACAACACTGCAACGCAAACAGGTCTAGTTCTGTGCAGCTAGTTACACAGCTTAAATTTAACATCACATTATTTTAAAGTGAAACAAGCAGCAATTTTATGCAAAATTTATTGAGTTTTGGTCCACGGCCATACCAGAATTTCAGTCATGATCAGTAGTAGCAATTTTTAGGGCAACATAAATCAGGTGGAAGAAGTCTCTTCAAAAAAAGTTTAAACTGTCGCTCACATTTCTTCAACTTTGAAAAAGTTTTTCGGCATTTTTGTAAAACTGTTTGTAAATTTTACGTCGAAGAAAGACGAATAATATGTTGGAAAAGTATTTTCCTATTTTGTGAAAAAGAAGTAAGAAAACGGTGCAGAGGATCGAGCCTGGGACTTCTGTATTGACTTGGAGAATGCACAAGCACCCCAACTTGTCTAATAGCCTCAATTATTTTTTTATTAAGCCGTTAAACCTTTTATTAAACAACGCAAGGATTAAATGACGGTACTAGCACCTTACTCATGTGACCAACCCGATGCCATGTTTCAACGTAGTCCTTGAAGTCACCTCATTCAATCCAAAGCCTCGGTTTTCTGATTTACCTGCAATAATAGGGTTTTCCAACCTTATACGAAGACGCACGGATCCACATCCACTGCATAACCATGACAGATTGCACTTGCAAAGTTTTACACATACCTGACCCGACTTTTTCCCCAATCCATCCCACATTTTGTTTCCTAATTTACAAAAAACTAGCGTAGCACCCCCAAGCCCCCACCCTCGGTTGACGGCTACCCCCGGGCTTCCTTAGTTTTGTATGTGTGCATATGATTTGAATTCACCCAACCTAGGCACAAATTTTGATGAACCAATCTACCACAGAGCTTAGCAACAACTGTGCATCGAACGTCTATTCGGCTAGTGCATGTTCTGCGTAGCAACCAGGTTGTTTGCGAAAAAAACACGGTGCATTTATGAATTATAAATTTACACCAGGGTCTAAAATGCCTCAAGTGTGGTTTATAGCTGTCCGTATTTGCGTTTGTATGCCAGTGCATACACTAAAATGATATTAAGTTTATGCACACAAAATTTAGTGCGAACTACTTCAGCGGCTGTGAAGTAAATCTCGTTTGAACTGTGAAGCACTCACAGAAATAATGAAAATTGTGAAAAATATAGAAGCTTATTTTGAAATCTAAAAAAAAACGTATTTTTATTTCGTGCCAGATTTCAACGTGCCCCCAGCCAGTTACTCGGGCTCAGTTTTCAAAACACCTGTGCGCATTTCTGGTTCATGTAGGATGTGCTGCTCATTTTTTATAGAGTAACCGCAAACGTACTGTAAGCTGCCTGCTGCCCCAAGAGTAGGCTCAATTGCCAGATTGTGTTAAACCCTGAACCAGGGGACTAATGGAGGCAATTATTAGTGCGCAGGGCGCGAGTCAGAGAAATAAACCGTGTGCCTAAGCCTCCCGATTCAGCGAATAACGGCTAGCGCCGAGTTAGGTTTCACGGATCAGTCACATCAATCACTCAACGGCAGGTCCGTTTCACCACAGGCGTCAAAATGAAACCACAAAATCTAAAAGGCCCGACTAAGGCCGACAACTAACTAACTGTAGTGTTTGTATGGGACTCAATCAGTCAGTCATTACGATAATCTAGAGATGGGCTGATAGTTTTTGTACCAATAAACACCACAAACTTTAGCGACAAGGAATCAGTGGAAAGTTTACCTGCGCTTCCGCACTTTCTGAAACTGCCTGGTGATCCACTCATTCCGTGGAACCAATGGAAAACCTGTTTCAAAAACTGGTAGCAGCCGGGGCTGATAAATATTTGGATCGACGAAAGATAACTATTCTCTTGCACTGCCTTGCTAGCGAGGGTCAGCAAATCTACAAAACTTTTTTACCCGCCCTTGCCACACCGGCTGGAGTTGACCCAGGTCCTCGAACTTATGAATTAGTTATTTTAGCGCTGTTCGAACATTTTGCGCCTAAAACCAACGTTGTCGCTTCCCGACATATTTTCCGCCATCGCACGCAAAACCCTGGTGAACATTTTGACGCGTTTTACAGTTCTTTGCAGCTCTCGCTGCAATGCAATTTTGGTCCCATGTTAGAGGACATGCTACGTGATCAGTTAATAGAAGGCGTGACCAGTCAGCGGATTAAAGAGCGGTTACTACTAGAACCGCAGTTGACGCTAGAAAGATCGCTGTTCTTGGCTCGCCAACTTGAAAAAGCTAGTGCGGATGTAAAAACTTGGGAAAAATCTGGGACAGTACATGCAATTCGTAGAAATGTACCCAACAAACCGCTAATTCTCAAAGTCCTACAAAAGTCTCGTTTTCAGCATTGCATGCGATGTGGAATTGACCATAAAGACAAACTTCAAGAATGCCAAGCAACAGACGCCAAGTGTCGATTTTGCAATAAAGTTGGACAGTATGAAAGGGTCTGTCAATCAAAGCGCAAGTCAATCTCGCGACACTATGTCAAAAATGTCCAGAAAGAATATGACACTAGTTCTCGAGATGAGCCGCTGGAAACCCACGACCATATTCAAGTCTTGAATATCCACGATCGTTGTTTACCGCCTGCACTGCCCTGTAACCTTTGGCTATATACCTCAAAATATACTATGATTAATCAAACTTTTATTGTTGACACTGGTTCACCCGTTTCCATTATTCCGCTGAACTTATATGAACAACGGTTTGTCCATGCTCCTTTGCAGTCGACATACAACAAATTGACAGGTTATGGTGGGGCACCTTTATCTGTTTCTAAATGTATTAGCTTACAAGTGCGATATAAACGAACGAAAATAGCTTGCAATTTCTATGTTGTAGCTGCGGACCGTTGCTTTGCTGGGTCTTGATTTGATTCATCAGTTGCAATTACAAGTGAACGGAACAAACCTTACCGTGCACAACGTTACAAAGAACGATTTGCAAACCGCATATCCGAGATTATTTGACGGTAAAATAGGAAAAGTTGTTAGTTTCTGTCATCGCATTCAGCTTACAAAGGTCGCAAAACCGATTGCTCAGAAGCTGAGGCGTGTGCTATTTGCGCTGCGTGAAAAAGTGACATTGGAGTTACAAAAATTAGAAGAAGACGGCATTATAAAGAAACTTGAAGCTTCTGAGTGGATTCATCCAATGGTAGCCGTTTTAAAACCAAACGGTAAAGTAAGAATATGCTGTGATATTGTGGCAATTAAACGAGGTGATAATTCCGGATAAATTCCCACTTCCAAACGTTGAAAAATGCTTTGCTGAATTGAGAAAAAGACTGTTTTCAGCAAACTGAACTTGGCTAAACCATACTTTCAGATGGAGCTAGCGGAAGAAAGTCGCAGCCTAACCACGTTTATTACCGATGATGGTTTGTACCAATATAAACGACTTACCATGGGTATGAAGTCGAGTGCCTCAGTTTTTCAGCGAATGATGCAAATCATTTTGGCTGGTGTTCCGGGAGTGATCGTCTACCAAGACGATATTTTGTTTCTGGCAAGAATCAGCAGGAACATGATGCGCGGTTTACTGAAGTTTTACGACGTTTGGATAAACGGAACATAGGGCTAGAGGTGAGCAAATTGGACATATTGTTACCAGAAGTTGATTTTCTTGGGCATGTTGTGTCTCAAAAAGGCACAGAACCTAGCTAAAAGAATGTAAAAGCCATAATTGAAGCGCTAGCGCCCACTAATATTGCGACAACGCGAAGCTTTTTAGGGATGTGCTCGTACTACTTGAAATTTATCCCTAATTTTGCTACCCTATGTGAACCGTTACGAGCGCTGACGAGAAACGAAAAAGTTTTTAAGTGGACGAAAATAGAGCAAACTGTTTTTGATGCGTTGAAAAATCATGTGGCCAAGGTACCAACTTTGACACCATTTGATCCTACCTGCACTACAGTCGTAACCACTGATGCATCATCTTATGGGTTGGGTGCAGTTTTATAGCAAATGGTCAGTAATCAAGAAAAAGTGGTGGCATTTGCATCTTGTATCTTGTCAAAGCATGCACTGCGCAGAGGCTTTGGCATGCATATGGGAATGTAAACGGTGGCACTCTTATCTTTGTGGTCGCCACTTTATTCTGAACACATCACCAAGCTTTAGCTATTTTACTGGACAGACGAGGAAAAGGGCATAAACCAATGCGAATCGCCCGGTGGTATACGAAGCTACTTAACTATGATTATGAAATTCACTATCGCCCTGGGTTGGAGAATCAAGTTGCAGATATGCTTTTCCGTCTACCTTTACCTGTTTATGAAACAAACGACGAAAGAAATGCTGACTTGTGGTTGCCAATCTGCATGCTAACCAAGCCCTCAGCTTACCAGATATTCAAAAAAACCAAAGACGATAAGCTTCTAATAGATGTGATGGCGTTCGTGACTGACGGCTGTTCTCAAAAGCAGGCTGTTTCAGCTAAATTGATGCCATTTTATAACATCCGTCATGAGTTGTATATTTGGCATGGATGCCTTGCAAGAAGTGAAACACGAGTAATAATCCCGTCTATTCTGCAACCTCAGGTATTGAAGTTGGCACATAATGGTCATTTGGGCATTGTTAAGACAAAACAAGTGCTGAGAGATTGCTATTGGTCGCCCGGGATTGACGGACATTTTGAGACAATGGTACAAAACTGTATCGCATGTAGCCGCTGCGACAAAGGTGCCCATGTTCGTGCTCCACCGGTTCAACCACTCTCTTTCCCAAACCAACTATGGAAACGATTGGGCATTGATATTACAGGTCCGTTGGTTGTTTGAAGCGCCAGATGACCAGAAATATTTGATACTTTTATATGATTACCAAAGTAAGTGGCCAGAGATTGCAATATGCGCCACTGTTACATCAAAAACAGTAATAAACTTTTTGGAATGTAAGATTCGGTATTCCTGAACAGATAGTTTCAGACAATGGAGCCCATTTTGTTAGCACAGAATTTAAAGCATATTTGGCACATAAAACTATCAAACACTGTCTGGCTGCTGTGTACAATCCACAGGCAAATGGAGCAGTCGAAAGATTCAACAGAGTTGTCAAAGAGCGAGCACATGTGCTCTTAGCGACAGGTCTAAATTGAAAACAAGCTATTTTGGGAGTACAGAAAAGCTACAGGTTTAGTGTTCACAGATCTACAGAGAAATCACCTGTAGCCCGTTTCAATAAACTCACAGGCCCACAGGCACAAATTTGTGGGCCTGTGACCTGTGGTCACAGGTGCCTGTGAATTCCGTTTCAATAAGCACAAAATGCTATATGTCACAGGCCACAGGCACAGGTCATTATTTCACAGGTGACGCACGCAATCTGACCGCATTCTTGGCTTGTCAGCAAACGCACATAGGTACGCTGCTGAAATACAGCCTGCTGTTATATGTGCGTTATATGAATTTTGCTGTGCCTGTGGCCTGTGGCCTGTGAGCTGTGACCTGTGCCTGTTAGATATTGAAACAGAATCCACAGGCACAGGCTCACAGGCCCACAAATTTGTGGACCTGTGAGCTTATTGAAACGGGCTACTGCAGAACTGCTACTGGGACAAAAAATGCGGACAGAGCTTAATGCTCCTCTTCACGCACAGACTGCACCAAGGATTAATCCTGCTTTAAAAAAGAAAGTTGAACAGTATCAAAAGTCATATGACAATTACCATGACCGCTGCGTTGGTACTTGTACGCCGACGTTTGCTGTTGGAAACTACGTCAAACATCGCCTTCTGGAACATCCAAAAGGTACAACATTTTTTCAAAACCACTTTGTATTATTGCCAGAAGAGGGAAATCAAGTTATTTGTTTGAAAAACACGGATCTGGAATACTCGAAAACTAACAAAAACTGCCATTTAGTGAAAGCAATCCGTTTATGACAAAAGACTACAAGCAAGCAAGAATAAACTGGATCCCATTGTTGATTTCCCAGTTCAAGCTAATCGACGTACTATGCCACCAGGCATAGATGCTCGAATTACCCGCCGACAAAGTTCCAGAAAACGACGAAAGCCGACTCGTTACAACGCTCATAGTGGCGAATTTGAGCGTCCAGATTAATAGAAAACATCCAATCAGAAAGAACATTGAATAAATTTTAATACTGGTTAAGTTAAACATTTCTATGCAAAATGGGAAATGTAGTGTTTGTATGGGACTCGATCAGTCAGTCATTACGATAATCTAGAGATGGGCCAATAGTTTTTGTACCAATAAATACCACACTAACTAAACTACTCTAAATTAGCCTCAGAACACAAGTAAAAAATTGAGCAATTTACTGACACTAAAACATCGGAATATCAGTGGGAAACAGAGCAGTGGAAGCATACATTTAGAATGAAAACAATATAAAACGGGAAAAAACTCAGTACTCAAAAAATAACATGAACGCCTCAAGCGTGGTCCGTAATACCCGCGTCACACGTGCACCCCTGAAAATTTTGGTCCTGGCAGCGAGAGAAAAGGAAACAAACCGCACTCTTGTCGGTCAAACCAGGTGTCTACACGCAAGATAGCGTAAGTTACAACACAACTAAGTCAATTTGAAGGCTCTCCCCGTTCGTTTTGCAATACTGAATATGAAGCCCTACTGTATTTGTATAGTTTCTGTCAAGTTGACAATAGTTTTATTTAGAATTTAAGAAATAAAATATTGAATTTCTATAAACATAATAAATGAATGTTAGCTCCCGTTTTGGCTCGCTCAACGTGGAACTAGTTTATTGGCTGATGCAATCAATTGATAGTGCAAAGCCAGTCAGCACGTAATTTCTACGCGGGAAAGAAACTAAATAAAACATAAAGATAAACATTGCCAAACTGCATTTTGTGCGCGCGTGATAATTACGTAATTTTGAATGTAAAAGAGACTATTTCTCATCGTAGAAAAGTAAACCTCCGATAGTGCCAGCCCTCATTGTTTCAACTCTTAAACAAATAGCATTAAATAAAAACAATTAAACTAAACAAGTTTAAAATTGGAGGCCTACTGAAGCTTTGAAAGGAAACTATTCAATTGAATTTGTAGAAGCAAATTATCACTGGATCCTAACAACAATGATCCTGTTAATAAAAAGGAACAGTACAAAAAAATATATATTTTAAAATTATAATTGTTTAATTATTTGATTAATTATAATTTAATTATTATTGTTTAATATGTTTATTATTATAGAAAATGTGAGAACGTGAAAGTCAGACCAGGATTTTATGAGACTTCTCATGGTGGTAAGAAATACGCCGTCATGTTATATCATGGCAAAATACATCTTGAGGATTATGAACAAGATACCAAGATTATGCTGCGCAGCATTTACTGCGATGGGAGTCTGCGCGATGCTAGGTATGAATTAATGATTTTAACAAAAGGTATGTGAAGCAAGCAAGTAATGTAAAAGCAATTTTAGATAGATCTTTGCCGACTTGCCTAAGTCCATTGCCGAGGATACTTTCGAATATGAAACGCGGTACCAATTTTTTGTAAGAACTTTCAACATGTTTAGCTGGAACATGTTTTTGCGCGGCCGCGTCAGCGGCAATGCAGTCAATGCAATGAAACCAAAATTGCATGTAAATCATGCTTGATTTCAGTGCATTGAACTGAAGGCTGCACTGAGATCTGACACACAACGGCTGGCCATGAGTCATGACGTGCATGCGCTGTGTGCGCGTGTGTGTTTTGTCGCTATGCGCATCAGCGTGTGTATGTGATGTGTGTTGGTATGTAACAGACTGTAGATTGACTTGGCATATTAAATGTGGAAAGTAGTGTCGACGGTTATCTGCGAAAACAACAACAAAACGGCGCAGCGGCATGTAAGAAGGTAACCACCGATCCCAAGTTTTCAGTAATTTTTTCACACCTATTAGGTGAACCATTTGATGAAAGTATGAAACTAATAAAAAATCAACTGAC
Organism: Trissonchulus sp. WLG1_4; assembly: GCA_030248245.1. Classification (NCBI taxonomy): domain Eukaryota; kingdom Metazoa; phylum Nematoda; class Enoplea; order Enoplida; family Ironidae; genus Trissonchulus; species Trissonchulus sp. WLG1_4. The sequence goes on along the minus strand of JASANF010004148.1, from coordinate 47,096 downwards.
ATGTAAAAATCACGAAGTGACAAAAACGGGTTCAGTTTTTATGTCAGCTGCACGTCTCGTCGTCAGTCGTATCAACGTCAGGTCGAGTTGGGTAAAAAATTGACCCTTTGCCAGTTTTACTGCATAGCATCAGTCTTCATATTATGTGGACTGCCAGCAACACAGTGGACTAGTGCAGTAATAGATGTTGGTTATGAATCAGTAGCACTGCTGCATTGATTACTGTATTGCATTGGTTTCAAACATTTAGTGGTTGCCGCGCTATATTTTACCGAAACGGTAAAATAATACTGACTGTCCTCGTGTCAAAAAACGTTACGCTCATCAATCAAAGTGCTTGTTCTAGCTGAATCTTGCTTTTAAAATTTTTAGTTTTTTAGAGTTTTTAATTTAAAAAACTGATTAAAAAATTTATTGCTATAAGCGTTCACCATAATAAAACTTTCAATCAAACCGATTCTAGTTACATTAAAAATTTAAAACGCATGCCGCTGCAAAATGCAGTTGCTAAACCACTGCAGCTATTAAAAATGTTGACATGGGGCAACGGCCCATAGTCGTACCAGCCCATTAATTGTTTGCCTAGTGCCAACGGCTTACCAACCTCAGTTTGCTGGTACTGACGCGCTGACAAACGGTTCAAGCATAAGTGCGACAGGTTTTGCTATATCCCTGCTTACTATGCGCAATTTGCCAGAACTTGACATGCACTTGTAGACTTTGTAGCACGGTCAAGCGTGCTCTCAAGTATTTGTACGCACGATGTGCGATGAAAACGCTGAGTGTGTGGCACGAGGGTTTCCACGCACACGGCAAACGCGCCATTCAGATGTGTGAGAATAGGCTCGATCATGCTATGTACTTGTATGACAACTTAAAAAGTAGTAGAAAAATAAGAGTTCTGAAACAGTTCCGGAACCAAATCTGTGACGCACATTGTTATACTGAAATTTTAGCTGCAAATTGAATCATAGTGCGCAATGCTTCTACTACTGTTATATACTAACTACAAAATGAACACAAAACTCTTTTGAAGTATATTTGTTTATTCACAGAAATATTATGAATAAATCTAAACAAGATTATATAGCAGTATAATATATAGCAATGCATATTACATAGTAACTAAGTCATGTACATCACTTACACTCAAAATAATGCCGTAATAACTGAGCTGTCACAACCCCACATTTTTCGCACAATTGTTTACAGTAAGAGTACCTTTTAGTTTTTGAGGGCATTTCATAACATTCATAAGTTAAATGGGCACCGAGGCGGGCTGTTAAAAGTCCACATTTATGACAAAGTTGCACTCGTTTCGGCTCTCGCGACCACGTAACTGGTTTGCTTAAATCATCTAGTTGACAAAATACACATCCAATGCTGTTACAGAGAATACAATCAGTTTTTGCACTCATTTTATGTATCAATGGTCAAAAAGGATGGATTTCTATTCGAGTCTATTTGTACGTTAACATCCAATTCACTCATACAGAACGCAACTAGAGGGGCATACGTTGGCTCTGCAAAATCAATTTTTATTCGTAAGGAACCGCGTGATAAGTGACTTTCATAAGGACAACCACTGCTGTGATCAGCTGTGCAGTCAACGGCGAAAATAAAGTAGCCGTGATTTAAGTCGTCAGGTAAAAATCCTAACCCAAAATTTGTATAATTCAAAGCATACAATGTGTTCATGTACAATTTAACACGATGATCGTATTTTGCGTTGATAACAGGTTGATTCACAGGCAAGCTGGTATCGTTAACAAAAACTTGGATAGTTTTAGCGCCCATCGATTCAAGATTATAGGGATTTTTATCTAAAGCACCGTTAAAGGCAGCTTGCAACACCATCCATACATAAATGCGTTTTGGAATTTGTCCATTCAGAATTGTCCAATCCAAGTTTTGTTCTCCTTGTGCTATGCTCTTCACCCGAACATCATATTGTATACCGGGATGTTGGGTTCCAGATGTAGACAGTAGACTATTTTGACGAGCCAAAGCTTCTGCAGATAGTTTGAATCGAGGCACATACATTTTAGCATCCGTAATGTTAATCGAAAACGAGCCTTCTTTGGCTAATAGACACAAAGACGGCTGTGCCCTGTGAAACTTGAACGTAATTTCTGTTTGCGCCGGTACATATCTCGTCAGCATAGTGTTACAAAACACCCTAGTAAACAAAGAGACCTTTGTGTTGCCTGCAATAACCGCTTGTCTTTTAACAAAACCTTCATTTCTTGCAATTTCCGGAAGATCATTTCCTATAGCGTCGTGAGCACCAGGCATGTCGGGTACCCAAATAGCGGGTTTTAAAAATGAGTTTTTGGCATCAGTGGATAAGTGAAGCAAGCTAAGAGCATACATCATCCAGGGGTAATACGACTGATTTAATGTAACTCTTTGATCGGAAATATACAATTCTACACTAGACCACATAGCGTAGCCCAGCAAATTCACGGGGGCAACTTGGTCATCTAGTGATATTGCTGTGCCATCCGATTTACTAACGACAATTTGTGCATAAAGAAATACATTGTTCAAATCTACTAGTCCATCTGTTTTGTCAATTCTAAATTCTAATTCTTGCATGTCGTCACGTGGTAGAGCAGTGAAACAAGGTATTTCTATCAGTTGCTGACTAATAATTTCATTCTGAATCATTTGTTTCCCTTCCCAATCTAGCTCTTCTAAACCACAAAACCGTTTGGGAAACACATCCACAATTTCACTGCTTCCTCTTTTCGCCATTATATAACTTCTTTCCGTAAATTCTTTTTGCCGTGAAATGTTTTTCTTGACGGTTTCTTGGTCTTTTTATTGGCATTCACTCGCTTATTCTTAGTTTTTGGGATGGTACGTTTTGTTACCTTTTTCGATTGAACAATAAGTGTCTTTTTCAGTGGTATAGGCTGTCGCATCCATCCCTGTACAAGACAAAACCCTTTTGGCACTACCATTTTTCATCTCTCAAATAAAAACTATTTTTATGTCTAAAGTTAAGCACGACTAGTGGCTTTTTATTGTTTTCAAATACTACAGGGACCAAGTTCTCATCCACAAATTTCAAATTGATGTTGCTTAAAACATTACAGTTCAGGGGAATGTATATTGGAGTGCGTGGGTACAATACTGACTCCCAGTTTAACGGAATTGTGGTCAGTATTGGCAGACAACTACTATTTAAAAATTGATTTTTTATTACATTACATAAAATATGAACATATCGACTAGCAGTTTGGGGAACATTGTATTGTACAATTGCAACTCTATAATCAGTAACATTCAAATGAACCGGAAGGTTTATGTCGTTTGAACCGAGAATTGTAACCGTAAACTCCATTTTAGTCAAAAAATAGTTACTTCTTTTTTATTAAGTAATAATTTCAACAACATAATCTATTAAATTTCGGTCCTTCAGTCCGGTGATAATGTATTTGCCGTTGTGGAATATAAGCACAGTAGCAATACTTAAGTAAAGACGCAAGGCTGCAAGTTGTTCTGGTTCGTAAATAACGGTATACTTGGACGTAAATTTCCAGAATAATGCATCTAAATTTATAGGGTATGGTAGTTTTCCGCTGACTACAATGTTTTTTATGGCAATATTTTCAAGGGAACATTCTTTTTTAGCTTCTGTTAAGCATCTTAGCATCGCTCTTTGTGCCTTTTCAACAGTTGATTGTCCAATACTTATAATTTTTCCACTGCTGAACAGTAAACAAGTTCCATCGCTTGATTTGAATATTGACCCAGGAAATTTGGGTTTTTTGGTAAAATACAATTTTGGTAAAGCATTTATATTAACGGAACAGTTTATCCTTGCAGTAACAGTCAGATTTACAATGTTTGCCATCTAAAATCAGTTTTAACAGGTTCAGAGTCTATCAATTTACAAAACTGGGGAAAATCAAATGGCCGCTCTGTTTTAATATTTCTTGGTCTGACATAGTACGAGACTAGGGTAGATAATGGTGACCCTACAACACCATTATTATATATTACGTTTCCATTAGGGTTGATCTTTAAATTTCCTTTAAGTTTAGTTAACACTGCAAACGCTCTTTTTCTGTATGCTTTCGGAAGTTCACTAATGATTGCATCACATAAATCCTTGGTGAGCAGTGCAACTGATTCTGTTACTGTAACCGGTGGGGAAGCGGTTCGATTTGCAGTTTCCTGCGAATTTGGCCTAACAAGAACTATACGTTTTGCCATTACTTTTCAGTTCAAAAAACACTCAACAAAGTTCAAGATAATTTGCATAAATTGAAGACCTGCTTTCTTTAAAATTTTCCTTTTACTATTTATTGCTTTCTTTTTGTTTGAAAGTTGTCGTAAAATTATCTTATATTTGCCAATCTTTGAACGTTGTCTACTATTTAATTGAATAGCATCATTGTACAAAATGTTTGAGCATATTTCCGCAACTGCTCGTACAAAAGCAGGTTTAGATTTCAGCACAATAGCATTCCAAATTTGTTTATTTGGTTCATTTGACATTAGATATTTGAACAAAGTTCGATTATCGCAAAGTACTCGAGACATTTTGGCTTTTCTTAATCTTCCTGCTTAAAGTTTTTTGATGACAATCCAGAAAATATTACTTTTTATTATATTGGCACGTACATATATATTGTTTCATCCGGAAAAAGACCTTCACGAACTCTATACTGATCCTCTGAAGAAGGCTTCAAGTCAATTATTAAGTACCCGTACTTTAAAGAAGTTGCTTGAGAAAACGCGGACGCTAAAAATTTAGGCTTTCCAGGAAACATTTGTCTTCCTAATGTTTGAATAACTGATGCATCACGAATGTTTCGGAACAATATCAAGTACTGTGAATTTCTTGAGCAAGTTCTCATGTATTTTGATGAATAATACAGGTTATGAACAACGAATATTACGCTTGTATTTAGATGACGTCCACGTGTAAATAATTCTGCCAACCTTTTGTCCTCAGCAGCCTCTAACATTAGATCGTCAAGAACAACGAGATGATTATTTTCATGATTAATCAAGTCGGGCAAACCACAGATAAAGTTTATTTGTGGAACTTGCAACTTTAATTCATCATAAATCGGCTGATAGACCGAGTAGCAATACGTAATATCTTGAAAAGGTACATCGATCACAATTTTTTGATTTAACAGTAATTTTTTGATAAACGTAGTTTTTCCAGACTGAGTAGCACCAGAGATTATACAAGTAAATGGAATTTTTAAGTTCGTTATGCTATCCATGTTACATTTTGTTAAAAACTCTAGATGCCTATTTATTAACTCCCATCAATTCAGCCTCATAGAATGTGCCCAAAATTGGTTCATTCCTTGAATCAACTAGTTTGTAAACTGGAGGATCGCGAGGAATTTGTTTATCAACTGTAAAAATTTCTTCTGAAAATGTGGGGTTGTAAGCTTTTGAAAAGGGTGTTTTTTCGAGAGCTATTCTAACAGTGTCACCAAGATTAAATTTGAACAAAACTAAATGCTCACCCTTATCTGGAAATAATCTATGCATTATAATTTGCTCATTATCTTTAGTAACTAATGCGGGAGCTGTCCCAATAGACCGATGTTTTGAGAGATTATATCCTTTGACCAAGTTTTGCAACTCATCTATGTACCTCCAAGTGCCCTTATGTGTCATATAGCGGTATAACCGTCCTTTAAAAGTTCTGAGAAACCGTTCAGCTATTGCGGCTTTAGTATCAGGGTTTCTCGAAGTGTAGAAATGAATACTTTCTCGTTTTAAAAGGTCTCTAACCAGTTTATTCACAAATTCACCACCATTGTCAGACATTAAAAACTTTGGTTTACGGGGATACGCTTCCTTGAAGAGTTCACTTAATGCGTTTGCTACTGTACCAGATTGCTTATTCTTTAGAGCCTTTACCCAAGCAAATTTACTAAAAACATCAATGACAACAAGTATATATTTATATCCACTATTATACCTTGCAAGCGACAGCATATCACCCAAGTCCATCATCCATAAATCATCTATACCCTTAGTAACAACTCGATTACGTCTAAAGTGTATACGACGAGGTCTGTATCGCGTGTAAACATTTTGTGACGATAACCATTTTTTAACATCTGCTTTAGTTCCAGAGTATCCTTTACTTTTAGCTACAGAGTATAACTTATTGATACCAGAAAAGCTGCCGGGACTGTCAGGACTATAATAAATTTGTTTTAGCGTGTCCATTTTTAACTCTGAACAAAATAGACCAATATTTTTTTATTAATTATTTATTCAATTATTTCAGTAAAATTACAAGGACAGCTGTTGTGCTCAAAGAGGGGGCTGGGTGAGAGGGGGGGGAGGAGGGGACCGCGCGCCCGCCCCATTCCACCCTTCCCCCATCCTCCTTACCGCACAGGCCCGAAGGGCCTGTGCACCGCTAGTTTTTTATGTTACAATGGCCATAGGCTAAGCTGCTAATACCATCTTCTAAAATGTAACGTTTATCATCATATGGAGACAAACTGAGTTTGTTCTGTTTCGTTGTAAGTACTTCATGCTTATTGCTTCGGATATATTTCATCGTATGGTGCATGGACTGACGGTTAAACAGTGCGTTGACGTAATCTTCATGCGATATTTCTCTTTTAACTGTGGATTTTTTTACTCCTTTAGCTCGTTTCTTGTCTAATCCTTTGCATTTGATAGAATACATTTTTGCTCGAAGACCACAAAATTGTTCTATAGGAACACCATTCGTTTCATCCTTCATTTTTCCTAATATCATTTTGTTGTCCAAGTTGTATAGGGAATGTTCTACTGGATAATTTGATGTGTCAAACTTTACGTTTGAATTCATCATGTCAGTGTAAACGTTATTTGTTTCAATATAGTAGCAAAGACTGTCTGTGTCTGTGAAAAGAAGTTTGGCTTTGGAACCGTATTTTGAAATTATGAAATTATAATGAAAGTCATACATCAGCAGCTTACTCAATTCTAGCACAGTAAAGCCTACGTATATAGGCTTGCACAAAGTGGTGGAAATACGGTTCATAGCAACTGCAACCAAATCGGGGTTAAAAATAACGCTTCGTGTGTACCGAGGGTTTGCAATCAATTTTCGAAGCTTTTGCTCTGTTGTAACTAATTTGACTGCTTGATATAGGCGTACATTTTCCATTGTTTTGCCAAAAACTGCATTATTGAGTAATTTGAAAAAGCTCTTGTCAGACTCAGTGCTTGCCTGAGTTCTTTTCTCTGTGTTGTAATCAATGTAAGACTTCATCCAGTTTTGCTGTTCAAAGGCAAGAACTCGGTAAATTTTCTTAAGCACAAGGCCTGACTTTAAGTAAAATTTGAGACACCGATAGTGAACTACATAACGGTGCTTTGGCTTTAAATTAGGCACCAATTTTTCGGTTGATGTGGGGGTAACGCCCAAAGTTTGCTGTATTTCATGTGCATAATTCGACAACATGCTTTCCGTTATTGATATTTTTTCAGGTGCCATAGGGTAGTCGTTGTGTAAATTGTGCAGCTGAGAGGGGTAATCAAGATCAATTTCCAAAATGTAACCTGTCTCTTGCCTGTCACACTGATTTAACCAGTTTTTCTTTTTTTTGTATGCATAGATTTTATTTATACAATATTTATTTATGTACAAGAACTTTACAAATAACAATACGGGTAACATGATAATAATCTATAAGCGAATGCATAGTCCGCATAGCGATATTACTTCGTCACATGCTGCTTGTAGCGCTGACTCAGTGACCAGTCCAGTGACAAAAAATTTGCCGTTGTGAAATAATCGTACTGTTCCATTCTTGCACTTGAAGCTAATGCCACAGAAAAGTTCTGGTTCCATGCTTGCGTTACTAATCAATGAGTGCAATAAGGGCAAGTCCACATTAAATCCAGTCTGGCTTGACCCAACGATATTGGTCACATTTGCTGATTTGACAGTGGTGTTTAAGAATTTGGCATATTTCCGTGATGTTTCTTTGGCTTGGCATATTGATTTAGCGCCAAGGCAAACAAAACTGCCTTTGTTGAATACCAAGAACGTTAGTCCGTCATACTTCACCACCGTTCCACTGAATTTCTCTGGACACCGCCCAATTGGCTTGACGTCCAGGCTGGCAAATTTACCCACTAGCACGACGTTGACGATGTTCGCCATAGTGCAAGTGGAAAATCTTGATCTTCAGCTTGTTTTTTCCAAAGTTAGACAGTGTACGGCCCAGCTGACACTTAAAGCTAGTGTTAAACACAACCGTCCTGCACAAAAGACTGTATATTACTGACGGAAATTCAGTTGGTTGTTGGTATATATGGGCAGAGTAAGATCAGTTTGGCTTATGGTCTTAACAACAGCACCACGAGAAGGTTCTTTGCCACCACTGCCGTGGTATTATGCATACCTTTTTTAATTGTTTAATTTCTTTTGTATGCATAAACCTACACATCATTCTATACAGTGTCTTCATCAGACGTCTCTACATGAAAAGAAATTTTGAAGGCAACAGGTCTGCAAAATTACCCACAATGTGTACGGTCATTGTATTTGGCGTAACTTCAACATTTTGAACAGAATATTGCTTTTCCACTTCAGTTGTGTCTGGTTCAACCTCCGTGTCCATTTCTTCTGTATTCGCTGATTCACTGCGTTGATGTGTTTTTTCTTCATGTTCGGGTTCTTCACCGTCTTGTTCATTGGGTTCCGCTGCTTTATTTAGTATTGTTTTTGAACCATCAACCATGTCCATCGGCTTTTTCTGCCTTGGTTTACGCTCTTTGTATTCAACACCGTGCACTTTGAAACAGTGCTTCTTCAAATGTCCCTTGCGTTTGAACATTTTCTTGCAGTGATTACACTTTGCATATCCGTGCACCTCGCGACAATGTCGAAGTAGGTTGCTGCTTTTGCTAAAGCGGCGAGAACAAGTGATACATTGATCCATGATTGGTAGTAAACAACAACAACCGATTGTATGGGTTTTTATTGATTATAATTACAACAAATTGTCTGATTGCCGCTCTTACGGGGTTTTTATTGATTATCCACATGGCTGGCCTTGTAGCTGATTTGTTGTAGAGATAATAAAAGGCAAGACCTCTGCTGTGATATCAACAATTATTATTGACGTTTTCTTCTGATTGTCATCATGGCGGTAAGCAAATGTCATGTTATTGTTACCAGCCTAGGACTTACCTTAACTATAGGCATTCTGATATCTGTTAATGTCAATTTCATCAAAACCATGATGCGTATGCCCTGTGACTGCAATATAACCAAGTCCGGTACTCCACAACCTTTCACTAAGCCAACAACCATCGAACTTCAGTCTGATGGTCACATTAGTATTGTTCAGGGCAGTATTCGTGTGACGTATACATTGCGTCAATTGAACAAAATTCAGCAATTTCTCAACAAATGTTTTTCACAAGTGTGTCAAACTGCAAAAACTACAAATTTGCTGTGCCCTTACATAGCTGAACAATACAACATCCAACTGTGTCTTGCCGATGATAAACAAGTCATGTTTGCCATTGCAGGTCCACTGTATTTGACCAGAGAAGACTTGCTAGCGTTGTACGACCTGTAAAATGGCAAGCAAGGCAGCTGATGAGATTGTGCCTGATGTCATGTCAACTAACGCCAGACTTGACCCCCTTGGACGGTCATATTGTGCACCATTTAACTTCAGAGGTTATATGTACCGAAGTGTTGAGCAATACTGCCAGTCAGAGAAAGCAATGTATCTCGAGGACTTCAATGCCTATCCTCGGATCATGCAGGCCTGGTCACCGCACAGAGCCAAAATCGTGGGTGACGCAATACCTGGGGAATGGAAACAAACTGAGGCCTTGCTAGTTGGAACAAGGGCGAAAATACGACAACACCCTGCCATTGAAGCACTACTGTTGAGAACCAGCAATGCTGACATTACCAACACATTTGATGCTACAATGTCAAATGTCTTGATAACTTTAAAATATGAAATCATGTTTGACTAATTCTCTATTGTATGTATGCATAATCAATAAAAGAATATTTCAAATGGCAGTCAGTTGTCACAAACATGGGTAAACTTCAGTTATGGAAACATATTAAAAGGTATGACACAAAGCAGAAAACTATTTTTTAAAATAGTACAAAAATAGTACAAAAAAGTACTAAAATAGTACAAAAAAAGTACAAATAAAGTGCAAAAATAGTACAAAAAAAGTACAAAAAGAACCGAATTAACAAAAAACAATAAGTTAGTCTTATGAAACAGCAAATGTACCAGAGCGAAACAAAGTACACTACGGTGATCCAAAAAGGCTACAAAATATATGATAGCGACGAGACTTCCAAAAAACCACGTTTCAAAAAGTACAAAAAAATACAAAAAAAGTACATAAAAAGTACAAAAATAGTGCAAAAAAAGCACAAAAAAAGTACAAACCCACTTTTGTACTTTCTTTGTACTAACTTTTTTCCTGTGATATATTGCCTATTCTGGCCAAAAATGCTGATTTTTCAATTATGAAATAGGCGAAATGAACTTACTTAAAATGAATTTACTTTTATACTTTTTTGAGCAGCAGATGGCTATTAAATATTTTTCCCCAAAAAATGTCACATTTAAGGTGGTAGTTCAAAATCTCAGTGACCCGTTTTTCTGACAGATCTATACATTACGAGTAAAGAGACTATGATTTTCTTAAACTACACCAAAAAACACCCAGAGCATTTTTTATTTGGTGTAAAATACCATGGTTAACACTAGCTACCGCGTTGGCTTACTGAACTGTAAGCCAATGGGGTAGCTAGTCCTAACCTGGGATTTTATCAGTGATTAAACGTGATAGTAGACAGTTTGGAGTCTTGTTTCGAAAAATTGTACTTATTTTATTGCTGCTTTACTGGTTGTTCTGAAAAAGAGCTTTGAAAATAGCCTCATGTAAAAAAACTGCGATTCTGGAACTACCACCTTAAGCCAATTTAACATCATACGGCGTTACAATAAATTCTAAAGCCTCAATAAATTTTAAAAATAATTTTAAAATTATTTTAATTTATTGAGGGACCGAATACTCAATAAAAAGGACAAAAAATTTCTATAAATTAGCCAATAGCACAAAATAGCGCCCAAATAGCGTCTATAAGCGCCATTTTTTAAGCCTATGAAAAAATAGCCCTTATAGCACTTAGATGCTCTATCGTTTTGCTATATGCGCTATTTTAAGAATTTTAAACTTCTTAATTTAATTGAGAGATGTTATACGCACTAAAAAGTACAAAAGTTTTCAATAAGGGGGCGCTCCGGGAATCGGGAGTTGCCTCAAAAGTCAACAAAAAGTTGGTAAAACTAAAATATTACTAAATAAGTAATTAGTATGGTATGAAATAACCCTTGTGTAAAAATTTTAAATCACGTTACAATGTCACGTGACTGCCAGAGCACTGCGCGTGAGTGAATTTTCGGCAAGCGATAACTAATGGCATGTTTATCTTAAAATCATAGTTCAGATATCAAAATTTAGCCCTTGCGCTCTTCTAGTTGAGTATTATTTTTGTTTTTGACTATTTAGCGCGAATTTTTTAAAATTACAGTTTTTGTATTTTTGAGGTTGGTCTCCCAGCACTAAAAGCAGTGGTATCATGGTCTAGAACATTAGTTTAAAAAAATAAAAGAATGTACAACTGCGCACAATGATAGGCTATCTTTATGCTAAATCTTAGCCAAATCGGTTGAAGCAGCAAAGAGATATCGAATGCCGAAAATTACCGTGAGCACTGCTCAGTATAATTTTTTTGAGTCAGCAACTTTGCGTAACGTTGCCCGATTGCGCTGAAACTTTGCAGAATTCTGGGGACCCAAGACCGTAGTAAAAAATAGTTTAGGTAGCTAAGCAATATTACACAGTTTTTTAGATAATGTTAAAAATGTACCAAATCGAAAACAGTTTTTGGTAGAAACCGGTTTGCGTTCAAAAATGGACGTAAAAATTAATCTTGCCGTTTCAAACATTTTTCGACTGCTATTTTGTGTCTAATGATGTGAATAGATGACTTTTTAATAATTTTTTGCTTTATGTTCACCCATTTGGCAGTTTGCCAGCAAAACAATAAATTTGGCAATTTTCCAAATATCTTGATATTGGTATCAAATCAAAAGCCCACATCATTCTGAGTAACTTTGCTTCTTGACACATGTCCGAATTCTTTAGGTGAAAAAAGTTATGGCCCAATACCTTGATTCCCGACCTTAAAATAGCCGATAGCACAAAATAGCGCCTAAATAGCGCAAATAGCACCCTCAGGTGCTATAAGCGCTATCTTTTAAGCCTATGAAAAACATAGCGCTTATAGCACTTTGTTGCGCTATCGTTTTGCTATATGCGCTATTTTTTAATATCGTCCATGAAAAGACAAACAAAAAGTTTAAAAGAATTTTAAACTTCTTAATTTTAATTGAGAGATTTTATACGTACTAAAAAGTACAAAAGTGTTCATTAAAATAGCCGATAGCACAAAATAGCGCCTAAATAGCGCAAATAGCACCTTAAGCGCTATCGAATAAAGTAAAAATTTTATCTAAGTAAAAATAGCGCCTCCGGAAAAAAAATAGCACCTGCCATGTGCTATTATAGCACTTTGATATTTTTCGGATTTTGAAATGTGCTATAATTTGCCAAAAAAGCGCTATTTTCCGAAGCGCTATAGCCGCTAGTTTAGGTGCTATATGCGCTATATAGCGCATATAGCGCTTATAGCATTTCGATAGCGAGGGGAGAGGGGGGGGCGGAGGGGGGCGGGGGGGCACCTGTGGTAGCGTGTATAGCGCAAATAGCGGGGGGGGGGGCGTTTTTGAGCTGGAAACTATAATAGCGCAAATAGCGCCTAGGGGTGGGGTGTAGCGTTTTTGAGCTGGAAACTATGTATAATAGCGCAAATAGCGCCTAGGAGTGGGAGGGTAAATCTCGTGCTCGTGCACGCTTACACGCGACATCTACCAAAAATGGTGTGTCATCAATATTAGTTTGGTATTTGGTATTTGGTTGATAGTTTAAGGGGGTAGTGTCGCGAAAGCAGTCGACTTTGCGCGACTGTAAAACCTTTTCAGTAAAATGTCAGACGTTGTTCTTTATATATTCTGAAAACATGTCTTAAAGCAAATATTTTCGCTAAGTTTCAGCAAAATTGATCCAGCATACAGTTAGCAGTGAAGTCGCAAAGTCGGAAAAATGACGTTTTGAAAACCTATTCACATTCGATAATTTCACCACATTTATCAGTCCGGTTGTCCAGTTTGTTTACACAGGCTAAAAGGACATGTTGTAGTTTATGCACACAAAATTTAGTGCAAATTGCTTGAGTGGTTGTGGAGTAATACCTGTTTGAACTGTGAAACTGCGCGTAAACTGTGAAGTACTCGCAGCGATAATGATAAATTGTGAAAAATTTAGACACTTATTTTGAAATCCAAAGAAAAACGAACCTTTATTTTTCATTTTTCTTATTTGTGGCAAAAAATTGTACGTCAAAACATTACATGAATTTCACAAGCTGGCCAATCTGATATCTGGCTTGAATTTTTGAACTTTTAGGTATCTATTGTGTGATGTCTGGCTCACAAATGGGGATTGGTTCAAAATATTGGTAGATATTGGTAGTCTAGTGCCTGGCAGTATTTATTTGACACCATATGGCATTTCACTAGTTTCTCAGTGAACGTACAATTTCAAAGCAAAAAGCTCTTTTTTTTCAACCTATGAGCAAAACTGCTTTGGCGACACTACCGCCTTAAGCTAAATTTACACGAAAAAATAATCAGCGTAAATTTCTGTACAAAAACGCAAAAATGAAACGTACTCAAGTGTTTCGGGCCATAAGGAAGAAGTTACCTTTGGGGAGGCATTTTGAAATTCGCAAATCGTAAAAGCTAACGAAACTCACTAAATGGCCGCAAATGTGGCCTATACAGCACAGTATTATTAGATATTTGTCATGTGACAATTAGAGTAGCCAATAAAAAGATTGTCTTCGCTACACGTGACCAAAGCTTCTCTGAAGGACAGGCATGCGCAAAAAGATAAGGCTGATCCGGTTTTACCGTAGATCCTGTTTTGCCGATTCTCCCCTACTTGCTCAGTTTGCTCATTCTGTTGCCAGAAATGGCAGTTTTCGCTTGTTCTCTGTGCAATACTTGATTTACACGTCAAGATTCATTGGGGCGACATTAAGAAACAACAGCACATCTAAAAAAGTTTCCAGAATCCAACACGAGGACCAACCTGGTCTTATTCCAGTACGCAATCCCACCAAACTGCAGTTCCTAAAAGCGGGAAAGACAACTTGCACGAGTGTCAGCAGTGTGTAAAACAGTTTTAACTAAAGGAAGCACGTATGCATACGATCCACGATGTAACCACGACGAGTGCTTGTGGCATTTGTGGCAAGTTGTTTTCCAAGTGATAGAAACAGATATCTGCTGAAACACCAGACTGTTGATAAACCGGAGAGTGAACAATGCACTTCAACGCATAAGAAGCCAAAACTGTAGATGCAATCCACCCAATCAGCCCTTAAAAAGATGTGCTAGTCTCCACACTACATATATCGTATCTGTGATCAAATTACTGCTGATCCTGCACTTTTTTACGCTTCTAAGTGCCCTAAAGTAACGCATTACTGCTACTGGATGTAGGCTGTCTACGCTCACATTGGTGTTAAATTATGGATAAGCCATCTGATTAGATTTCAAAAAGCAAAATATCAGATACTACCGCTGCTCATTTCAATTCCCGCAACTGAGTAATCGTGCCGGGCTCTAATTTTAGAGAAGAAATAATGAGTTTTTACGGAAATTTTGAATCATGTGGAATAATTTGTGCAGCGCGTGGTTCAGGTTGGGTGTTTAAAGAAAACGGATTCTTGGATGTGCATCTGGTTCGCGTCCTTGAGGGGGCAGCGTAAAAATTACAAACTGCATGCCCTTCAACTGCTACTTCTGAGAGTGGAACAAATCACTATGCACTCTTGGAAGTTGAGCGGTTACACGACAGTTATCATAGTATTGTGACATAGCTACTTACGCAGAGGCCATGTGACAAGTTTTGAAACTGTCCTGCAGTAAAGCGACCGTCACAATACTTGAATACTCAATATCTAGACTAAATACAAATACGTCTGAAACACAAGTTTCCGTTTACATCATTCGAAAACAGGGCCCAAGTGTAGTGTCCTACATGGCCAAATTTGGCCAACTTAATCAGTTGATGTATATACGTAGTTAGTTTTGTTTCGAAGAATTGTTAACTGTTCTGCCTAAATCTTGGATGATGAGAAATAAATGAATCAGAAAAGACATTAAAAATTATTTTAAAAAATTTTTGAGGGCACATTTTGAAGAATTGTTAACTGTTCTGCCTAAATCTTGGATGATGAGAAATAAATGAATCAAAAAAGACATTAAAAATTATTTTAACCCTTTGACTCGCATTGGGAACCTCAGGTACCACACATGGTGGATGCCGTAAAAAAGGCTATAAATCTTGGCTAGCTTATTCTAGTCAACTGATCTTCGACTTGATTTTTCAGAAATCGCAGATCTTTGCATTTATGGGCCCAATTTTAGTCCTGCTGCCACACAGCAAAACCTATGCTTGATTAAGCACTGTGAAAATTTGACTTTTTTCATCGCAAAAGTAGTATTTTTTTCCAGCCTCATTATGATATTTGATCGCAACTCTGGCAGTCTGCTTTTTGTGCATCAGATAGAGCGGAAATTGTAGTTTATTTTTAGTTGTCAACTATGATAGGCGCACGGTTGCTGTGTTAATACTCTAGGGTGAGGTACATATTATGCCTGAGCGATGGCGCAAAATTTGCACAAACTTTCATCTTTGAGCGCTTATAACACAAAAACGGTGCGTCCTAGACCCTTAGTCGACTGATTATGTTTTATTTACCATTAAATTGTCTATCGAATGGTGGTTTCGCCAGCTCTCTACGACGCACGTAGCTCGAGCAATGGCCATAAAACTGGAAGGTGTCAAAGTTTGGCTGCCTAGATAGAGAACCTCTGGTCGTCAAAGGGTTAAAAAATTTTTGAGGGCACATCTGGGGGCACACCGTCCTGGTCTTGTGCTATTAGAAATGGTCAAGTTGGCCAGCTGACTTGGCGAACTTGGCCAACTTCAATGGCTAACTTGGCCAACTTCAGTTGGCCAACTTGGCCAACTTCAAAATTGCTAACTTGGCCAACTTCAGTTGGCCAACTTGGCCAACTTAAAAATGGCTAACTTGGCCAAATTTAGTTGGCCAAATCAACTTGGCCAACTTAATTTGGCCAACTCAACTTGGCAAACTTAAGTTGGCCATCTCAACTTGGCCAACTGGGCCAATTTAAGTTGGCCAACTCAACTTGGCCAACTTGGCCAACTTGAACATCCGATACTCTGACTATTTGAAATAAAGTCAATTTCAAATCTCGAAGTTTAAATTTTAAATTTTCATTAACTGACTAACTAATTTGAAAAAATTAACTGGAGGATTAGAACTTGACTTCATTTCAAATAGTCAAAGTATCGGATGTTCAAATTGGCCAAGTTGGCCAAGTTGAGTTAGCCAACTTAAGTTGGCCAAGTTGGCCAAGTTGAGTTGGCCAACTTAAGTTGGCCAAGTTGGCCAAGTTGAGTTGGCCAACTTAAGTTGGCCAAGTTGGCCAAGTTGAGTAGGCCAAGTTGGCAAATTTGCAACAAAGTTAACAGTGTAGGACACTACATTTGGGCCGACAACAGCAACAGCTACACTAGGCATGGGCACGTTGAAACGGTTTCGAACCGTTTAAACGTTTACGGGCTTAAAAAACGCGATTTTTGAACCGTTTAATGTTTAGTTCGTTCAAAAGTTTAAACGCTTACATGTACAATATTCGTTAGTAGTATAGTAGCAAGCAGTACACCGCTCTTTGGGTGGGGATGCGTGGAGGATTTCCGGATTTTTCCCTATGTTTAACGTGTATTTGGCTCCGCCCAGTAGGCTTGGCTCCTCCCGAAATCCTCTTTAAACTAAATTTTAAATTTTAATAATTTTCAATGTTTAGAAAACTTTTAATTCCATACAATTTTTACAGTTTCTATTTTTTAATTTGAACATATTTTTTTAGTTAACGCAAATAATTAATTTCATATATTTTTAATTTAAATTTTTCAATTTTATATCAGTACTAATTTTAACTGTTTCATAATATTTTTATAAATCCAGTATTTTTTGTTGTTGAATTACGTAATGCGGCAGTTTTGGTTTTGCGGCAGATATTTTTTAAAAATTCAATAACACATGTGTGCCCGCAGGCGTTTTTGTACAACAGATGCCAACTAGTGGCGGAAAACTAGTAAGGTGGCTTACGGTAGTTTACGTAAGATAGCTTGTAACTTAGCTGTTATAGGTCCAATCAAGACAATCAATACGGCATTGTGTAGCTTATACTTAGGGCTACACGCGCATGTAAAAAAATCAAGTTCAACTCTTACTTTTATTTGCAGATGGGCCTAGTTTAGCAAACCTAATGGAAGTTTTTGTTTAAAAACATACCGCACATTTTACGGGCGTGGCCAATTACTTAGCAATTACAGGGCCGGTTGAATCGAATAATAACTCATTGTAAAGCCTATCATAAGTACTACAAGATGACATAAAAAGCTAAGCTTAACTCTTATTGTATGGGTAGTAATGACTGTTTTAGTTTAACCCCCTTATTTTTTCAGTTATGCTCATGTTCTATGTGGCTGAAATGATGCCGCACATGTTACGGGCATGGACGATTACTTAGCATATACTCAGTCGATTTACGTGATCAATACGTCATTACGTAGCCGATTATTAGTGATACACGCTCATATGCAAATCTAAGCTGACAAACTTACGTTAAGTGTAGGAATACCCAGTTTAGTAAACCCTACACTACTTTTTGGATAGAATGATACCGCAAGTTGTACGGGCATGAACAATTACTTACAATTACAGGACAGATCACCAAGATCAAAATGTAATTGCGTAGCCTATCATTATGACTACAAACACATATATAAAAATAAGCTGAATTGGTATTTTGTAGGCAGATATTACGAGTTTAATGTACCTTATGGTGGTTTTTAGCTAAAATGATACCGCATATTATACGGGCATGGACAATCACATAACTGTTACTAGCCCGAGCAATGCGTTCATGTTATCATTGCATAGCCTATTGGAAAAACTACAAACTGAAATAATAATCAGCTTAATACCTACGGTAAGGGTAAATATACCTATTTTAGTAAACCTAAAGGGGTTTTAATAGTAAGAACATAGTGTAAAAATGATTAAGTACTAATAGTAAATAAATTGACTGGTTCAGACAAGCCTGTGATGACTCATAGCGTCTGTCTGGTGTGACATCATTGTGGTTGATTAATTGCTTATAGTAGGTAAGTTGACAGATTCCTAAGATGAGTCATAGCGTCCGTGACGTCATTAGTTGTCTCAAGGTACTGTATAGGGGGGTACTGGTCTTAAGTAAACTCAAGGTAGTATGCTAAGCAGTAGTAGCAAGTATATATTTAATACCTGACCCCTCCTTGACAAAATATTCATTATCTAGCCCCTCCTTGGCAATTTAATATCGGACCATCCTGGACCAAGTGTAAGCAACTGGCGTAGGTAAAACTATAAAAGGCGATTTACTAGCGGATTGTCTCAGTTATCACCGTCGACAAGCTACTGGTCGGTCGGGTTTTAAATACTGCTCCGTGCTGCATTTCAACTACTACTTCGTTTTCCTCTAATTATTGCTTGAACCGCTGCCAATAGTAAGTTATTTTTGTGATAACGCCGTTTCTAGGTTAACCTATTGCAGATACATCCAACTGATTCTAATATTATTAAAATTTAATAGTGTATTAGTTTCAGAAGCATAAAAAATTGACAGTAGTGGGTGTGAAGAGAAAAGCTTCGTAAGGAACATGTATTGTGTATAGAATGATTTTTTATTGAGTTTACTTACCATCATGTTTCAGATTATGGAGTGTCATCATTGCGATCAATCCTTCACAGTCCGTAAAAATTTACTGCGCCATCTCCGTACTTATCACCAATCCGCCCAGGCCCTTCGATGCCCAAATTGTGACAAAACCTACACCCGCAACGACAGTCTCCTCCGCCATATCGCCCAACGGCACAATTCTTCCGACGTTAGGTGTGTTGTGTGGGACAAGACATTCCATCGCCGTGACCACTTGGCTGAAAAATATTTTCTGTGAAAATTAAAAATGATTTTTACGCGGCGGCCTCAGCCGCCGCGTATATACTATAGTACGAAAGCTCGAATTAACACGTATCTTCAATCACTGTGCATATTTACATTGTAACAATCGGTAGGTCGCAATAAAACACTATTTGTGTGAGCGTGTGTGTTCATAATGTGTGTTGAGCTTGGATGTTTACAGTGTGTGATAATCGTCGATAACGTATAGTGTTGTGATGTGACAACGAAACACGCTGGGTTTGAATGAAGTTGCTCATTTCGAAACTGTGTGTGTGCGCGTGTGTGTTAGTAGTGTGTGTTGATCTTGAATGTTCATATGTAGTATGTGATAATCGTCGATAAAGTAGCGTATAGTGAAAAAGAAACACGCTATGTTTAATTGAAGTTGCTTATTACGATCAGCTTTTGAAGCAAGGTATATAATAACTTTCCTTTTTGATCCGAGTTGGGTGAATCACATTTTTGGCATCAATTTTAGGATAGTTCCAATTTCTTTGTGATAAATAGGCTTCAAATTGTTCATTAATGACCTAGTGGACCGAGAAAATTCAGCGCTAACCATTTTATGCGCACTGTGAAGTAGGAACTTTGGATGCATAGGTACCCGGTTCACTAGTCACCACCTACCCCACATGATGAACGCCTGATCTGGTGATACTAAACTTGGCTTCGTCTTATTCTAGTCACGTGATCTTCAAATTATTTTCCAGGATTTGCAGAGTTGGCATTTAGTGACCAATGTTAGACCTATTATACCTAGTGCCACACAACGAAGCCCAGGCTGTAGTGCCCATGCCCATGTGTAGTCTATCGCTAGCCTTCAACTATGGCAACAGCAGGCTTGCTTTATCAATGTTAACAGTACGTAATAGAAGAGTATGATACTCTAATATTATGGCTCTGGGACGTGCGTAAAATGCGGAGCGCAACATGACTCTTTCCTGAGTGGGGTACCTTTCATAGTGTCTAGAACTGAGGGGGTAGCCCCCTTAAAACTGTACAGAACAAGGCTATTTTGCACTCCGTATTGAACGCAAGCCCTAAGACGTAATAGAGAGAGTGTACGCTTTTCGTGTTATGTGCTCTTGTCAATATGTACTTTATACTAAGGTTATGCCTGAGCGAAAGGGCAAATGTTACACAAACTTTCAAGTACTTTTAGTCCAACACTGCTGCCGACCGCACCATAACTAATTAGACAAATTTTAAAACAAAAACACTGGCTATTATAGTAGTTATCTTATCTATCTAGTCCAGAAGAAGCGTTGAAGAGTCACCAGTGAATAATAATGAAGTTACTAAGACGCAAAATGTAAAATTAAGCCCGGTTCATACTTGTCCTTAAGAACACAGGGACAGGGACAAGGGCAGATTTCTGTCTGCTATTACGAAGCATTGACAAAATCGTTTAGTCTAATTTTTTGCATACAAACTTGACTTTAACAATATTTTGTTCCCATAAAAAATTGGGTCATTTGGGCGTGTAGATTCCTTGAAATTGCTTAAGGACAAAACGATAAGGACAAGGACACGGACGAGTATGAACCGGGCTTTACACTTTAGAACTACTTTACCGCCATTTTTGGACATCGGAAAAAATCGGAAAAAAACCTGAAAAAAACCGGTTTTATTCCGGCCATAATTTTTTTCCGGAGAAAAACCAACCCTGATACATATATAACTCAAAACTTGTGTTAGACCCTTAAGGTGGCGCTCCGAGAATTTGCACGTACTTCAAAAATCGTAAATCCTTAGTTTCATGGTTATATTGGAATTTAGCAAGGAGCGCGGTATCAAATTGAGCAATTTTGCAAAAGGATTTAACTCAATTCATTTTTTGTGTCTGTCACGTGACTTGCAAATACCCTATTCACAGGGCACACATAACTCAATTCAAACTCTATCAATTTAGACAATTTATAGCTGGTTTGAAAGGTTTTCAAACTTCTGGGATGCTAAATTTTTTGTTTTGTGAATTTCGTTTTAAATTTTTAGTTATAACGATTTTTAACTTTTCATGCAACTGTAACAACAAGTATCTCGCTTCAAAGTCCATTTATTAAAAAAATAAAAATTAGGCAGTTTCTTTGATTATTCTTATATATTGTGTCAAAATTTTATGTCTCAACTCAAAACATGCGATTTGGAATCTGTGCCCTTTGGCGAAAAACCTTGGTTTTTAATTAAAATATTGCTTGGCTTGCTGCATGTTTTTATTTTTCTGTGCAAATGGCTTGATTTGACAGACGTTTGCTTCAACTATGTTTGTATATTTATCAAAAAGGAAAGTAATTTATTTTTACTTCGATTTTTTGCGCACTTTTTTCTAGTTTGGTCATATTAGAAAAATATTCACAAAAACGCAAATTTCAGATTTTGGACTTTTTCCAAAATTTTTCCATTTTGAGTTATACACATCAATCGACTCCTGAACACTTTCTGAACAACTTTTCTTCAATAACTATATGTCGATTTTGCTGCAGAAAAAATAATTCACCAAAAAACAAATTCTCGAAGCGCCACCTTAAGTGACTAAACTACATACCTAGGTTTTATCAGCATCAAACTCTCTATTGAATGGCGGCTTTGCTACCTCTCAACCACGCATGTAACTCAATGAATGACCGAAAAATTGGTGTCCGAGTCTGACTGCCTAGTTAGAGAGCCCCTCTGTGTATATATTTAAAGCAAGATGCAACTTAACAAGCAGGCCCCAAAAGGGGGCAAGGTTCCTTCGCCGAGTACAAAGTCTGCTTATGTTACCCAAAATATTTCGGCGTCACCTTTGTTTTTATGTATTTCCATGTATAGAAGCAGTAATACCCGTGTAAATGCTTGATTTACTTTAAGTGGTTAATAGTTGCTGAATTCAACAAATTGGTCGAAAACACATGTCCTAGTTGCCAAAAATTCTTATTGCATGTTTTGACAAGGAAATGTCTTGTCAAACAAAACAGTTTCTGCAGACAAAAGTTGCGTAAATGTTTTGCAAAAAAAACAATGCTAGGGTGTCGAACCCGTGACGTAGTCTGTAGCAAGTTTCGTTTCTAGCGCTTTTGACCACTCGACCACTCCACTTCGATGAGTAGCAATGTTTGGTTATTACTATGTAGAAAGAAAGGAAGAAAACAGACAACAGTCTAGACATTCACATGATTAGCATGTGGATCTAGTCTGAAAATTTACCATACAATGACATTTTAAATCTCAGAATTCTAGCAAATGACAGCTTAATATATGTGCAAAAGTGTTGTTGACTATTATTTCATGAAAATTTGTAAAAAAAGACTTGTCTTTGAAAAAAAGAGCTGTCGGTTCCCATACTGATTTTACATGTTAATCATATGCGCTGAACAACATGTGGCTGCTACTTTTACACTACGCAGAGTTGATTTCAAAACAATAGTTCCTTCTCTAGAAGGAACAAAAATTTTAGTGCCGCGTTTTATATTCGAAGAATATCCTCAGCACTGTACCAAGCATGTCGAAACGAAATCTGTAGAAATATAGCCTAACCCTACTCACAAGACGTGCTTGGTTCAAGCTATTTTACAAAACATTTATCTCATAATAAATTATAGTGTCCTAAATTAATATGCGTACTAGAATTTATTGATTAAAAATTAATCGTAAGTTGTCAAGTGTTACTCCTGCATAACTGTCGAAAACGTTACTACCACCTTAAACACATTTCGACGCTCACTTGTTTAACCGTTAGGAAGGTGGTAGTTACGTTTTCGACAGTTTTTATAACTTGCTATAACTTTTGATTGACTCAATAAAATTAGTAGCTATTTTTTCACGTTAATAAACTTAATTAAAACCAAACTTATGCATATTATTTAGCTTAAATCTGTAACAAGCTTGTCAGCAAACACTGTTAAAGTAGTCGAATTTCGTGAATTTTTGCATTTTTCATGTTTTGCTATTTTTATTTTTATTCTTTGCACCAACATAGACAATAACAGGGTGAATTTTAATGCTAAGAATTTTGGTGTGTTTATATGATGCAGAAAAGAAGTTACGGACCTTCAAATTTGAATTTTTTCGAATTTTGGAAAATATACTAATTTTTTTGAATCTAATCATCTCACGCAATACGCTAAATTAAAACAAATAAAAAAATTGACACATCAGAAATTGTCTAAAAAACATGTAAAATAACGCATGAAAAGATTGCAACATTGAGACTTGAGATTTAGCCCACGGAAGTACATTTTTACAGAAATCTGCAAGTGAATTTGATGTATAGCAAAATTTAAGCTAACAAAAATTTTAAAATTTTAGTATAAGGCAGACACATATATGTGCCAATTTATCCCAAATTTTGAACAAAATCCTTGTAGTAGTTGTCAAGTTTTGCGGACTATTGTGTAATGTACTATAGTTCAAAAAGAAAGGTTACATAAATGTGACGTCATCTCAAAAATCGAAACGAGGAAGGATAAGTTTTGGCATCTAAATTGAAGGGTTTTAACATGCTCGTGTGTCATGTTTTTCTTTTTTCAAAAAACGGCCGTTTTGACTAGCTACTACTTGGCTTAGCTA
The DNA here is from genome assembly GCA_030248245.1 of Trissonchulus sp. WLG1_4. Classification (NCBI taxonomy): domain Eukaryota; kingdom Metazoa; phylum Nematoda; class Enoplea; order Enoplida; family Ironidae; genus Trissonchulus; species Trissonchulus sp. WLG1_4. The sequence continues at coordinate 23,271 of JASANF010004148.1, read as the reverse complement.
AACACAAAATTTAAAACAAATTGTCGTAACTGGATGAAAAAATATTTTCTGTGAAAATTAAAAATGATTGTTTCAAGCTATTTTAGCATTTATCTCATAATAGTTTACGGTTTTCTAAATTGATATGCGTACTATTATTATTGATTGAAAATTAATCGTAAGTTGTCAAGCTTTACTCCGGCAAAACTGTCGAAAACGTTACTACCACCTTAAACGCGGTTAAACGTTAAACGTTTAGACGTTTAAACGGTCAAAAAACGTTTACAACCGAAAAATGCGTTTACTCATCTGTAAACGCGAGCGTTTAAACGGTTACAGAATTTTGTAAACGTGCCCATGCCCCATGCCTAAGCTACACCGCGCACTTTTTGTCAACAACCAGATTACCATAACTTTGTTTACTGATAACAAATAACAAAGTTTATTAAAATTATGTCATTATTTATAAGCAAAATATAATGAGCCAAATGCAACACAGAACAGGTAAAACGATATGATTATCAAAAATAGAATCTTGATTAAACGCTCACAATCATAAGTCACAAAACAACACTGGAAGCGAAAGTGGTGATATTATCTGTTAATGCACAAATCATAAGCAGCTAGAAAATTGGGGGTACTGAATGCATTTTTTATAAAACGTTTGGCGAAAATTTATTGAGGGTTCAAGTCTGGGTGGGGGGAAGGGTGAACACCATAATAACTGTTTGTGTGTACCCTAATAAAAAACCTAGGCCCACTCGCGGGGGCGAGGGGTTAAACAACATTCCCAACAAATATTACCAACATAATATATGGACAGCTCATAAAAATGACTAGAAAACTGATAGCAATTACATAACATAATATATAAATATGTAATAACACAATACTTTTCTGGCTACGCGACTAAGCTAGCTAAAATCTAAACGCACCTAAGCAGAATCTCAACAACTAAACCAACTCGATTTGGCTGGAAACAAAACTAGGTTTAGGAAACGGAAAGAAAGTGGCGGACGTAGCAGATAGAGTGACCAGTTTTTCACACGATTAACTAAGTTTCTGAGCATTTGATTAGAAACAGGGGTCTTTTCAAATTCCGTCCTAGGGTTTTTTATCAGAGACCCAGGCCTGGTTCGATTGTAATTGTGCCAATCTTTAGTCAATCGCACACCGTAAGACTTTAGCGCATTGATTCATACACCAAATCATACATGTATGAGGGGGGGGGGGACTGCGGGGGACCCCCCTTAAAATCGAGGGGCCGGGGCGGAGGGTCCTGGAAAATGTTGGGTATTTTCGGTCGATCAGGGGGGAGAGTCCCTAAAACTTGGAAGGCGAGGCCCCACAAAATTTTGACTCCGTATAAACATACAGCAAAGATATATACCACCCTTGAAACTACTCTGTGAACTGAACAGCGAAAAATTAACTGTAGAACAAAACAGAGTGATTTGTCAGTTTTTGGTGTTATCAGATGCGCTAAAACACGGACGCAGTGAAACTAATCTAATGACTAAATTCAGCTTTTTTTGGACTTTTTCAAAACGCTACATTTTAAGCATTAGGGTGGTGACTTTTGCACACTGAGTGGAAAAATTGTCAAATGGATGAATCACATAAGCAATACGAGCCATCCGAACGTTCGAAAATTGTCTAAATCAGTCTGCTTTGCACAAAGCCTCGACCGCCGTTAAGGACAAGTATGAACCGAATTTGATCAAACAAACAAACAAACAAACAAACAAACAATATAACAATAAACTAAATCTAAAAGGAAGTGGCGCCAAATATCCGTCGAACTTGTTCATAGGAGACCCAGAAAACCAAAGCCCAGGGTGCCAAGCGAGCCCATGTGGGGACGAATCCTTTGTAGAGGGCCCAGAACCCCTCCTGTTTGACGGTCTGCAGGAGACAGTGGGTGGACGAGGAGTAGAGCAGGCCGCGTCCCGAACTGTCCGTCGGCTGGTTCATGATACGCGTCTTGATCACGTCCGCCGGGGTGGAGGCAACGGCACAGGCGAAACCTAAACACACATAGCAAAAGTGCGCTTAAAGCTCGGTTCATACTTGTCCTTAAGGAGTACCAAGAAAACGACACGGCGTAATGAGCCAATTTTTTACACTTACTATTTACCTATTACTATTTACCTGATTGTACAGCGGACAGCCTAATGTACGACAAGTGTATATAAACCTGTGACAACACTAAAATAGACCTCTGACCTGAGAACTGGCAAATACGCACAATATATAATATACGCCAGCTCAGAGACAACAATTAAAAAATATGCAAAAATCTAACCGGCAATGATGCTAGCCAACGAATGAGTGACATAATTATCCTTGAGCGCAGTGTGTCGTATAAGCAATTCTTTGCATTTATCATAAGTAGCCAGTTCGGACATATTGACCAGGGCTGCTCGCTGGCAGTTGGGTACCCAGCCGCGCCAGAGACCACGAATGCCGGCCTCTCGAACCCGTTTGCGGACCACGTCCACTACGCCGTGAACCCGAGGGGGTTGACCCTGCAGCCGACGATAGCCCTCAGTTTGCATTTGCACTTTCACAAAGTCGGTCGGAGACGCTACTAGTTGAGCTATGGCGCCGCCTAGACCGCCTGAAATATAAATCCAGAACATATAAATATCCATCAGGGGTTCAAAGTGACTGGGATTTGGCTTGAGAACTGAGACCGAAACCGAGACCGGCACACGAAAACTTCAAAAAATACCTATATACTAATACTATTATACGAGACACTGTCACTAAGCATTAATTTTTGATACTTTTTAAATGATATGCTGACACGTCAAGTCGCATTTCTTATTATTACTACATACAAATGATACAGTACAAAATGAGCAAAAATGTAGGCAGAAATTGGTTAGACGTTATCTGAAATGTCATTCTTCAAGAATAAAAATGTATACAATGCGTATGAAAATATGCTAATATATACTCTTAATAAATACCTGACAGCATCGCTTTCCACATTGGAAACGTTCCATCGGGATTACGTGAAAAAATCTTCCCCCTCAACTGCTCGTAAACTCCAACGCGTATCCCAGTGTAAACGTAGTGACGCATGACTGCCGGTGTCAGGCCGTCCCACAATTTTAAAAGTCCTTCATTTCTCACGACAGACAAACCCATCGCAATCATTCCTTTTCGACGAGCGCTTGCGCCCGCTGCCTTTTCAGCCACATTTAATTCCTGCTCGCCCTGAATTTGCAGTCGCGTTTTTGTCAAATCCAAGGGATAGGTTGAGCTTTCAGCAGCCGTAGCGGCGATGCAAGATAAGGCATATTTGAAGACAGGATTATTGGCAACATTGTCCGAACGCATGCTCCTTCCATTAGTCAACAAATCTAAAACAGTGTATATAAAACTCAAAAATCAAAATAATAACTTGCAAGATGGAGCGGAAAGGCACGTACGATAAAGCATGAAAAGGACAAAAGTTTCGATTAGGAGTTAGGAGTGATAAAGACAGGAATTTACTCACGGGAAGCCTAAGCATGAATCTAAGCCTAAGCCTTAGCCCAAGCCTAAATTAAGGGCATTCGAATTTAGGGTTAAATGCAGTTGGGGGGGGAATAGTGGACTTATTTTTTTGAGTAGAGCACCTTGGGGGCATTTTTGCTTCAAGAACCCCTATTTCATTTTTTGGATTTTCTGAAATATGATTCCCCGAAATCTGAACCCTCAGTGAGGGACGCTCTCGCAATTTTTTTCCGAAGCCCTTGATTTTTCCGTTCTAATCGTATCTAAATGGTGTCAGATTATTGTTTTGCAATTTTTTAGAATCAAAACACGGGCCCTTTGACAAGGTCCCATCCGAAAAATTGGCCAAATTGGCCAGAAACGTCCAATTTTTGACCAAATTCAAACTTGGCCATAGTTTAGGCTTGGGCTTAGGCCTAGGGCTTAGGCTTAGTATGGGGCTTAGGCTTAGTATCAGGCTTAGGCTTAGGCTTAGGTTCAGGCTTAGGCTTAGGCTCATGCTTAGGCAATAAAAAATAGAAATATTCAGAAAAAAACATGCCAGCTTAGCCTAGAGAATCCTGCCAACTAAGCCTAGACGATGCCTTAAAACATCATAACGCACTCAAAACTATCCAAAAACAAAGAGTATAGCCATTTTTGGCTTCGAACTTTGGCCTACGTTCACTTCCAAAAACACTGAAAATTCAATTTTCACGGGGTCATAGCTCAGAAAATCCAAATTTGTGGATAGGAGTTCTATTACAAAAAATGCTTCCCTCAAGGTGCTCTACTCCAAAAAATAGGTCCACTATTTTTCCCCCCAACTGCACTCACAGGAAAACCAGGAAATCTAAATTTTCCGTAAAATTTTTTCGGTTATGGATTTTTCAGATGTTTTTTACCCTTTCCATTCAGAGACATTTTACAGACTTTCAAAGGAAATTCAGATAAATTTCAGAGAAGTTCAGGGGAAACTCAGAGAATTTCACCCAGAATTCAGAGACTCTGAATTTTATCTGAAAAAAAAGTTACTGGCTTTTCATATAAATTTCAAATACTTTTTACACGAGTTTCAGAGAAAATTCACATGTTTTTCACATCTGTAAATATCAGGTAAATTTCATCTGAAATTTGTGGAAAAAGTATTTGAAATTTATTTGAAAAGCTAGTGACATTTTTTCAGATAAAATTCAGAGTCTCTGCATTCTGGGTGAAATTCTCTGAATTTCCCCTGAACTTCTATGAAATTTATGTGAAATTCCTCTGAAAGTCTGTAAAATGTCTCTGGAAAGGGTAAAAAACATCTGAAAAATCCGTAACCGAAAATTTTACAGAAAATTCAGATTCCTGGTTTTCCTGTGACTTGATCCTGAATTTGGGCAAAAATTGGACGATCCTGGTAATGAGACATCTTCCCAAGTTTTTTAATAACCAGACAATTTACTAAAAAATAGCTTAAAAGTAAACGCACCGAAAATGTAACATATTTAATTGTAAATAAAGCCGTCTAAAAATGTCCACAGGTGAAATACTGAAATTTCGAACAAATAAGGCCGTGTTTACATTGAGCTATTTTTCAGCTGCTCGAGCAGCTGGAAAAAAGCTGGAGCAGCTGAAAAAATGCGGATAAGTATGGCGGTCACTATAGATTAGCTGCTCCGTTGTCATGACAACGCTGCAGTTCCAGCTTTTTTCAGCTGCTCCAGCTTTTTTCCGCCGTTTCCGGCTTATTTGCAGCTGCTCGAGCAGCTAAAAAAAGCCGGAAATGGCGAAAAAAAGCTGCAGCTTTTTTTCAGCTGCTCGAGCAGCTGAAAAAAAGCTCCCTGAGACCAGTGGCGTATCCAGGATTTCGCAAAGGGGGGGGGGGCCGCGACCGGGGGGGGGGGGGGTGCGGAGCAACTGTGAGCCACCGCCGATCAAAGGGGGTCTGGCGGGGACGGCAACCCTCGGACCTTTTTGTAATTGTAACCATCGATAAACTACAATAGTGAATCTGCAGCAAGCACTTAACTTTGCAGGGGTCTGGCGGCGGCAGCCCCCAGAAGTTGAAGCTTTTTTGAGATTTCAACCATCGAAATTGCATTGAAAATTGCACTTTTTACATAAAATAAAGAAATGTAGTGGATCTACAGCTAGCATTTAGCAATGCGGGGGTCTGGGGGCGGCAGCCCCCAGAAGTTTCAGCTTTTTTGAGGTTTTAACCATCGACATTGCAATGAAAACTACACTTTTTGAAGTTTTAGCTTTTTTGAGGTTTTAACCATCTACATTGCACTGACAACTGCACTTTTGACATAAAATAAACAAAAATATATAATTTTAAAATATTAAACATTATTATTTAAGCTCATGGATCAAAAAATAGGCCCAAGGGCCTATGACCTACGTTATATATAGTCGAGCGGGGAACAAAAGTCACGTCCATTTGGCGTAAAAGCCCGTTGTGTACAGCTGCGTACATAAGAGTTGGAGTGAATCTTTTTGTGCTATGGGCCAGCGTAGGCTATTTTATGGCTGCGTTCAAAAATTGGGGTTTTGCGATGATTTATCGTTGCAATATGCTTTTGCCAGGTGGCTTTTTCTGATCCGTCGTCAAGAACGACCGTTTCTGATGTGTGTTGCAATTTTAGGGTTGAAAATTGACACACGAGACGCGGATACACTTGCCGTTAGCAGATCATTATTCAAAGTTCCAAATGGTCGACTGTGGCTAATTTTATTATACAGAAACTATAAATTGGCCGAAAATTGCTAATATGTGTCGTTTTTAGCGTTAAAATAGCAATTAAATGCATTTTTAACGTTTTAAAACAAAGAAACCTCACCCCCCCTCCCCGAAATTTTTTGTGGCTACGCCACTGCAGATTGGTGTAATAATGCTTCAAAAATTAAAATTAACAAAAAGTGAAAAAATCGTAAAAAAAATACAAACAAAAAAATACAAACATGTATGCAGCAAAGCAAAAAATAGTATACTTTGTATTTAATTTTGTATTTTTTACCCTATCTAACTAAACAAACATGTGAGACATTAATCAATTAGCACAGAATATGATAATAGACCTGGCATATATATAGGCATGCACAAAGAAAAAAGGTATCTGAGCCGAAAAAACATCAACAGAATGGAAAAAACTTAGAGATGTTTTTAATTTTGAAGGTAGAATTTGTCAACTGTGGAGGTATCAGAAACACTTGTCAGCTTTTGAAGTTTCGGAAAGGGGGGGGGCTGCGACCCTCTAGCTTTTGAAGTTTCGGAAAGGGGGGGGCTGCGACCCTCTAAGGGGGGGGCTCAAATCGCTAAGGGGGGGGCTGCAGCCCACCCAGCCCCCCCCCCCCCCCTAAATACGCCACTGCCTGAGACATGCTTGGGGATTTTGACCGTTACAGTAATGGCCCACAAATTCGTGCTCAGGCCTCATTTGTAACCTGAGTTCTGTGGGCGCAAACTTAACATAGAAATCACAAAAACCTCGAAAACGCAACTACCACCTTAACCCCGGGAAGGCGGAGCGGAAGCAATATCGTAAGTGAAAGCCATAACCATACTCATACAATATACATACATACATACACAAAAAAAGATCAAAAATTTTCCTTGGCACAATTTTTGTCCTCGATACAATAGGATCTACTGGCGCACGCTCACAGGAAGACCGGTAAATTATAATCGATAAATTTCAATATTTTTTTCGAGAGCTTTGCTGGAAGAACCGAACAACAAAAAAGTCGAAAAAAATAAAGCCAAGCGCAATGAAGCCAGTCAATTCAGATTAGCTACATCAAGAGTACATAATAGCGTCTCACTCTATATAGAAGAAGAGTGAGACACTCTCCAGCCTGCCTGTGTTCTAGCAAAGGCAGATGCGCTGGTCGTTTTCAGGCTACATGTTGACATTCTATGCAACATGTGACTGACCAATCAGCGCGTAGATTCCATGCGTAACACACTTTACTATATAATCGCTGACGCGTTGATAAGCATTAAGATAGAGTTAAAAGCTTAATAACTCATTATTTATTCATAGTCTGCTTGTAAAAACATTAAAAAAGGTTTGCAAATACCTCTAGGGATATTTTGGCTAACTTTCAGCGAAATTGATTGAGAAACTTTTGAGATATAAACTTTTCTGAATTTCTTCAAAGTTTCTCAATCAATTTCGCTGAAAGTTTGCCAAAATATCTCCAAAGGTATTTGCAAACCTTTTTTAATGTTTTTACAAGCAGACTATGAATAAATAATGAGTTATTAGCCTTTATCCCTATCCCGTTTTATGATTGGAGCACGTGCACAGGCGTCGGCCAATCAGAGAATAGAAGCTCGCTTCTGATTGGCCAGTCACATGTTGCATAGAATGTCAACATGTAGCCTGAAAACGACCAGCGCATCTGCCTGTGCTATAACACAGGCAGGCTGGAGAGTGTCTCACTCTTCTTCTATATAGAGTGAGAAGCTATTATGTACTCTTGGCTACATGTACCCACCGTTTGGGCCCCGTTTCAATAAACTAAAACTTAACAGCGCCATAATTGTTAGTGAGGTGAATCGTAATGAAAACACATATAAATTCATTACGCATCACCTGATTTTGAAGAAAATTTGTCAAAATTGTGAACCTGTGAGTTTATTGAAACAAAATCCTGGATGGGATTCATGGAAAACTACGTGATTCACAACCACTAATTGATTGTGATTCCAACCGCCACAACCGCTACGTGATTCACAACACTAACACCAAAGTTTCCCTTAAAAGTTACTTAAATTTCAGCCTGAAATTTAAACTTAAATTTCAGCCTGAAACACTTAAAATGTTACTGTTTCGAGGCCAATTTTAAGTGGTTCACTATGTAGGTGCAGGTTCGGCGGGGGGGATTCAAACTCACATTTTTTCAATGTGAAACGTTTTTATAGGTTTTCGGACGCGCTGAGTTCATTTTTAGCCCTTTCCAAGCAAAAAAAAACGTGGATTTATTGCTTTTCGAAAAAAATCTAATTTTGTCAAAAATCATCATTTTTCGACATTCTGGGGCCGTATTCTCAAAATTACCTGCAGGTAAAGTTAGGCTAACTTTACCCACATGTAAGGTGAAGGTAAACTCGTATTCTCAGACAACGACTAAAGCCAACGTAATAGCAATGGTTAACTGTAATATTCGGGCCAGTAAAGTACTTTATCTTGTTCCGCAGCTAAAGTTAATGTATTGTGCAAATTTTGGACCTCAACCGTCGATGTTAACCTTGTTTTCAATTTTAACTTTACCTTTACCCACAGAATTAACTTTACCTTCACCTTACCTGTGGGTAAAGTTAGCCTAACTTTACCTGCAGGTAATTTTGAGAATACGGCCCCAGGGGCTAATTTTCGAAAATTTTCACCGATACAGTCCTAATATCAGTCTGAAGTTTGATCATCATTACGTAACTTATAATAATATATTTAACTCAGCTTTGTTTCGAAAATATTCTGCTCATTTATACCAAAAAATGTTAATTTTTCAAACTGTATATATATACATAATAGGCGAAATATGCATCGTTAAGGGGGCGCTCCGGGAATCGGGGGTTACATCGAAAACTAGCAAAAAAATTGGCAAATGTCAAACTTTACTATACATATATGTACTATGTCACAAAAGAACACTGGAGGCAAAATTTCAAATCACGCGATCATGTCACGTGACTCCCAGAGCACCAAACGTGAGTGGATTTTCGGCAAACGATAACTCTGCTTATACTTTATGTATAGTCACACTTTACATGCCAAAATGTAGCTTATGTGCTTCTTTAGTTGAACATTATTTTGGTTTTTAACATTTATGTCAGGTTTGGATAAAAATGTCATTGTGTTTTCGAAGTCGAACTCTGAGCAATAAAATTCATATAAAAAATTTTCTAAGCTTTATTTTAAAAAAATAAAAAAAATTGTTCAACTGCGCAGAGCCCAAGGCTATAATTGTGCAAAATTTTATAGAAAAATATCTTACCAGCATTTTATAATCAAATACTGAAAAATTGGTTTTGTATTCACACAGCCTATATTTGAGTCTGCTGCTTCAGAAAATGGTTTCTTGTGCGATTTTTTTGCACAGAACGCAATAAAATTGTTTTAATTTTTCATTACGACAAATAAAATCTACGTATCGTCTGTTTGCAAAACCTCAAAAAGCGTTGATGCACTGGCTTACTTGCTGAGTTTGTGTAAAAGTTGAATAAAATCAGTAAATTGTCCAATTTTTTTCAAATTTTTTGCTATGGAGATATGCACGTCAAAACATCAGAAATAGTATTTTGGGCAACTTTCCTTAACGAATGATAGGTCATTTTGGCTGTTTTTAAAAAATACGGCCCAAATCCTTGATTCCCAGAGCGCCCCCTTAAACTGAGCTCACATATAAATTGTTATTGTTTCTTTTTGCATAGACAATAAATTAATTACATTTTCCGACAAAAAATAGCCATTTTTAGTTAAAAGGAGCAAATTTTAATAATGAAGAATACCATAATTACGAATTCAAAACGTCACTGCTGCTCAGTATCACGCTGGCGCTGACAGCCAATTTCGGTTAAAAAGTGAAACTTTATTTATGATTCCACAGCAGCAAGTAACCTTTTATTTGATGCAAGCAACTAAGACTAAGCCTTTCCTAACCCATCTACTAAGCCTGAGCCTAAGCACTAAGCCTCAGCCTAAGCGCTAAGCCTTTGAGGATGATACATAGCAACATTTGCAGTAGAAATTTCAACAAAACAAGGTTGAAAAATACTGAAACTTGTCTACTGAGTAAAAAACTTATTAAAAGCAACAATTTTCAGAAATAAAACAGTAAAAATTGACACTACGCATTACGTAGCTTTAGTTACAGCAAGGCTCATCACATAAACATATAAATTTCAAAATTACAAAACTAAGCCTAAGCCTCAGCCTAAGCCCAAACTAAGCTTGTTATTAAGGTGGCACTCCTGAAATGTGGGTTTTGGCCATTATTTTGAAAACGCGCAAAAATAAACATGCATCGTAAGAACAAAAGTTGATCAGAAGTGAATTTCCTTCAATTTGATGTACATATCACATAAAAAAATTTTTGAACATTTTTGAGCAAATTTCGTCAAGAAAAATAGATTTTCACGGAAATGTCTTCACAAGCCAGTGCATTTACACGTATGTAATGAATTTGAAAGGCTGAAAAACACCAGCAGTAGTGTTTTACTGAAACGTAATTAAAAATGTTTGGTGTTTTATTGAGTGTGGTATAATTTTTTTGTGAACTAACGCAATACTTTCTGCATGAGATAGAAATATAGTGCGTGTGAATACAAACACAAATTTTCGGCTTGCGATTTTAGAAAAATTGGCTCAACGAAAAAGTTAAAATTTGGCGCATAAATGCACCTTTTCATCTTCGAGCGGTCGCAAAATTTGATTTTTGGCAAATCGATAGTATCTAAAAAATTTAGCCAAATTTATGCTTTTCAAAAATCGTGATTTTAGTGTTTTTCGATATATCAATCATAATCATCAGAAATGACTTTTTGCGACCGCTCGATCACGTTGAGGTGAGCAAAATGAGCTATTGATTGTGCAACAGCTACTTACTTGCGAAAAGAAATCGCAAGCCGAAATTCCACTCACGTTTGGTCTACAGTGAATGCTAATTTGTATCAATCGACTTCATTTTTTGTATTTAGGCATACTTTTACACTAGCTTGCCATTGTGTATCTAAAATTGGCCCCAAACTGCCGTTTTTTTGAAAAGTCACATTTCAGGAGCGCCACCTTAACTCTGGGACCAAACCTAAGCCTAAGCCTAAATCCAAACTTGAGCCGATATTTGAGTGATTTTGAAAACACACACGCACACTCACACGCGTGGAGCCTTGCTGTAAGGAGAGTAAAATCTACGCATTAAATATAAAAACCCTTATGCGCAACGAAGCCAGTCAAGTTGGTATGTATAAAGTGTGAATAGAAAACTGACTTAGAAGGAGCCATGCAGTTTTCACAAAGAGGAGCAAATTATGCCAAACATGGCTCAAAATAGCTCAAAATCAGGTCTTTAATTTGAACATAAAATAAAGGTGATTAGAGTGTAGTTGCCTGTTACTATGTATTATCCTGGGGCCGTATTCTCAAAATTACCTGCAGGTAAAGTTAGGCTAACTTTACCCACAGGTAAGGTGAAGGTAAAGTTAATTCTGCGGGTAAGGGTAAAGTTAAAGTTTACCAGAGGGTAAAGGTAAATTGTTAGAATACGGGGTAAAGTTAAAGTTAAACTGTGGGTAAGGTTAAAGTTTAACTTTACCTGTGGGTAAGGTTAAAGTTAAAGTTTAACTGTGGGTAAGGTTAAAGTTTAACTTTACCTGTGGGTAAAGTTAAAGTTTAACTTTACCTGTGGGTAAGGTTAAAGTTTAACTTTACCTGTGGTTAAGGTTAAAGTTTAACTTTACCTGTGGGTAAGGTTAAAGTTAAACTGTGGGTAAGGTTAAAGTTAATCTGTGGGTAAGGTTAAAATTTAACTTTACCTGTGGGTAAGGTTAAAGTTAAAGTTTAACTGTGGGTAAGGTTAAAGTTAAACTGTGGGTAAGGTTAAAGTTAAAGCTTAACGGTGGGTAAGGTTAAAGTTAAAATGTGAGTAAGGTTAAAGTTCAAAGTTAACTGCGGGTAAGGCTACGGTTTGACTATGGGTAAGGTTAAAAGTTTAACTGTGGGTGACGTAAAAGTTTATATACTTCAACTGACTGAGGCTGAAGGAAAAGTTAAAATTTAGCTATAAGTGATGGCGAGCTGTATTATTTTTTTAAAAATGTGTATGTAATAGTAAAATTTTGTGCAAATTTTGTTTGAAACTAGGCATTTGTGCGTTTTTCCAGTATTTGTCTCAGTTTTCTACAAGTTTGTCCAGTTTATATACATACAATGTTTCCCTTTCTTTGCAATCACTTTAATTTATGGACCGCAAGAGCTGTAGTTTGTGTAGCAGTGCAAACAATTATATATCTGTTGTTTGTACACGATGCGTATATCCAAAAGTGGGATATAAAGCCCTTAGGTGAGGTGCTCATCTCCGTTACAGAGCCCTGGAACGTCAGGGGCGCCACATCTACAATGACTATATACATCCATGGAGGGGGGGGCAACCCATACCCATCTGAAATGGGGCGGCTCCGGACCAAATAAGGGGCGCCCCCCTTCTTACTAAAAGTAGGCCAGGGGCCCAAATCGCTGAGGGGGGAGGCAAAACCGCTGAGGTGAGAACCCTGGCCCGGGGGACCCGTCTGGCTACGCCACTGGTTTTTTCATTAGCCCACCCAATCGCTGGTGCACTGCATAGTCCTTCAAGCGAGATTTATTTATAAACCATTTGGGGGGATAATATACATATATAATAATATATAATATAATGTATAGTAGCGTAGCCAGGATCAAGTTGAGGGTACGGCCAACGTGCCTGTTTGTCCGAAACTTTTCCGAAGTTTTTCTGCCCGGGGGGGGGGCGGGGTGCTACATTTTTATCCGAGGGGGGGGGGCTAAATCGCTGAGGGGGGGGGGGCAACACCGCTGAGGAGAAGGGCCCTGGGGCCTGGCCCCCCACCCCCCATGGCTACGCCGCTGATAGTATACACGCATGCATTTGCTGTCGCGAAAGGCGGAAAGAAGGCAAAGCGAGTTACAGAGTTGCCGCTTTCAGGGGCCTGGGGGTAACCACCTTCAGTAAAAAATTACAGAAAATTTTGATTTTCAGGCTAAATTTGGTCGATTGGGGACGTATTTCGGAAAATTTTTATACACATTTTTAAAAATTAGTAAAAAAAACTCACCCTCACCCATTGCTAAATTTAAACTTTTCCTTCAGCCTCAGTTGAAGTAAACATTTACCTACCCCACAGTTGCAATTTTAACCGTAACCACAGTAAACTTTAACTTTAACCTTACCCACAGCTAAACTGTAACTTTAACCTTACCCACAGTTAAATTTTAACTTGAACCTTACCCACAGTTAAACTTTAACTTTAACCTTACCCACAGTTAAACTTTAACTTTACCCTTACCCACAGGTAAAGTTAAACTTTAACCTTACCCACAGGTAAAGTTAAACTTTAACCTTACCCACAGGTAAAGTTAAACTTTAACTTTACCCACAGTTAAACTTTAACCTTACCCACAGTTAAACTTTAACCTTACCCACAGGTAAAGTTAAACTTTAACTTTACCCACAGTTAAACTTTAACCTTACCCACAGGTAAAGTTAAACTTTAACTTTACCCACAGTTAAACTTTAACCTTACCCACGGGTAAAGTTAAACTTTAACCTTACCCACAGGTAAAGTTAAACTTTAACTTTACCCACAGTTGAACTTTAACCTTACCCACAGGTAAAGTTAAATTTTAACCTTACCCGCAGTTTAACTTTTAACTTTAACCTTACCCACAGGTAAAGTTAAACTTTAACCTTACCCACAGTTAAACTTTAACTTTACCCTTAGGTAAAATTTTGAGAATACGATTTTACCTTCACCTTACCTGTGGGTAAAGTTAGCCTAACTTTACCTGCAGGTAATTTTGAGAATACGGCCCCTGAAGTTAGCAGGCACATACATATTTTGACTTCGATTTCTCGGTCTCAGAGAAAGGAGCAAAATCTAAAATCGATGGCTTAAAATAGCTCAAATTCAGTACGATTTTGAGCCGCCAAAATTGGCTCCGGCTCAAAGGCCCGAATTCACATACTAAGAGTTATTCACATACTAACGCTAAGCGTTTGCTACAGCTTTGTAAGTGTTAGCGCTTAATTTGTACTAAACTGTTATTCACAAAATAAACGCTTAAAAATTAGTGTTATACTAAACTTAGCGTTTAGCAACTTTTGTGCTTAGTTTTGGCTTTGGCTTGGAGTGCGCTCCCGGCGTGTCTACACGAGGCCGAATCGTCACGAGGCCGAATCGTCGCTAGGCCGAAAATGTTGCACAAGGCCGAATCGTCACGAGGCCGAATCGTCGCCAGGCCGAATCGACATTTTTATAAGTGTGCTCAATTTAGGCTTGAGCTTAGGCTTAGGTTCAGGCTTAGGTTCAGGCTTAGGCTCAGGCTTAGGCTCAGGCTTAGGATCCGGCCTGGCGATTCGGCCTCGTGACGATTCGGCCTCGTGTTATACGACCGCGCTCCCTGCTTGCTGTGGATCCGGAATCCGGCATTTCTATACTGTTATTTATAAATCCGATTATAGATTTGTTTAAATTACTACTTTTTTACTAATAAATAATACATATTTTTCTCGAACTAAAGTTGTAAAAATTGTTTTAAGCAGTTGGATTCCTGAAAAATGCAAAATCGGCGCTATGGGTTTAAGGGGCGATATCGTAAAAAATATAAATTTTCAAGTGGGTGTTCTTGAAGAAAAATTACTTCAATTAAGATGCTCTAATCAAAAATGTAAAAAAATGAATTTGAACAACAAAGTGCATTTTTTGTTTTGAACGATTAAAAAAGCAAAATAGCTCAAATTTGTCGAAAAATGTCATTAATATAACTTAAATTGCATGCCCTTCCTTCCCATGGCGGCCAAAAACCTCCCCCACTCTACCTACCCCTCCCCCACACCCAGTAGCGTAGCCAGGATCGAGTTGAGGGGTTAAATGCAGTTGCGGGGGGAAAAATAGTGGACCTATTTTTTTGAGTAGAGCACCTTGGGGGAAGCATTTTTGCTTCAAGAACCCCTATTTCATTTTTTGGATTTTCTGAGATACCACCCCCCGAAATCTGAACCCTCAGTGAGGGACGTTTTCGCAATTTTTTTTCGAAGCTCTTGTTTTTTCCATTCTAATCGTGTCTAAATGGTGTCAGATTATTGGTTACAATTTTTTAGAATCAAAACAAAGGCTCTTTGACCGCGTTCCTGCCGAAAAATTTGCCAAATTCGCCAGAAACGTCCAATTTTTGACCAAATTCAAACTTGGCCTTAATTTAGGCTTGGGCTTAGGCTTAGGCTTAGGGCTTAGGCTTAGTATGGGGCTTAGGCTTAGGCTTAGTATCAGGCTTAGGCTTAGGCTTAGGTTCAGGCTTAGGCTTAGGTTCAGGCTTAGGCAATAAAAAATCGAAATTTTCAGAAAAAATCCTGCCAGCTTAGCCTAGAGAATCCTGCCAACTAAGCCTAGACGATGCCTTAAAACATCATAACGCACTCAAAACTATCCAAAAACAAAGATTATAGCCATTTTTGGCTTCGAACTTTGGCCTACGCTCACTTCCAAAAACACTGAAAATGCAATTTTCAAGGGGTCATAGCTCAGAAAATCCAAATTTGTGGATAGGGGTTCTATTACAAAAAATGCTTCCCTCAAGGTGCTCTACTCCAAAAAATAGGTCCACTATTTTTCCCCCCCCAACTGCACTTGATCCGAGTTGAGAGAGGGGCCAAAGTGCCTTTTTGCCCGAAAAATTTTCGAAGTTTGTCTACCGGGGGGGGGGGGGGTGCTACGCGACCCAAATTTTTTATCCGAGGGGGGGGCCCAAATCGCTGAGGGGGGGGCCAAAACCGCTGAGGGGGGGGCTTTGGCCCCCCGGGCCCCCCCAGGCTACGCCACTGCCCACACCATCCCCCAACTAAACGCTTAGCGCTTAGGGAGCTCCCGAGGTCCCTAAACTTAAGCGCTTAATTCTAAGCCAAACACTAAATTTTAAGTATGTGAATACAAAATTGAAACGCTAAGTTAAGCGTTAGTGTTTGCTAAGCGCTTAAATAAACACTAAGTATGTGAATAACACTTAGCGCTTATAAGCGCTAACACTAAGTGTAAACACTAAGTTTAAGCGTTACACTTAGTATGTTAATACGGG
Source organism: Trissonchulus sp. WLG1_4 (assembly GCA_030248245.1). Lineage (NCBI taxonomy): Eukaryota > Metazoa > Nematoda > Enoplea > Enoplida > Ironidae > Trissonchulus > Trissonchulus sp. WLG1_4. The sequence goes on along the minus strand of JASANF010004148.1, from coordinate 6,970 downwards.
CCAAAAAATGTTTGCCTGCCAACTTCAGCCACGTAGCTTTATTTATGATTCCACAGCAGCAAGTATCCTTTTACTTGATGCAAGCAACTAAGATAGGCAGTGTTTACATTGAGCTTTTTTTCAGCTGCTCGAGCAGCTGGAAAAAAGCTCGAGTAGCTGAAAAAAAGCTCGAGCAGCTGAAAAAAAGCGGATAAGTATGGCGGTCACTATAGACTGGCTACTCCGTTGTCATATCAACGCTGCAGTACCCCGGGACCGAATTTTGGGGGGGGGGGTCTTCCCCCCCCATCCCCCCCCCCATCCCCCCCCAACTACATGTATGCTGCAGTTCCAGCTTTTTTTCAGCTGCTCCAGCTTTTTTTCGACGTTTCCGGCTTTTTTGCAGCTGCTCGAGCAGCTGAAAAAAGCCGGAAATGGCGAAAAAAAGCTGCAGCTTTTTTTTAGCTGCTCGAGCAGCTGAAAAAAAGCTCAATGTAAACACGGCCTAAGCCTTTCCTAGCCCACCTACTGAGCCTGAGCCTAAGCACTTCCCCCAAGGTGCTCTACTAAAAAAAAATAGGTCCACTGTTTTTCCCTCCAACTGCATTTAACCCGGAATACCTTTACGGCACTAAGAAAACCCAACTAGCTTCATATTTTGAAAAAAATTGCAGCTATAGCCCGGAATTTGTACTAAACCTTATATACTTGCGCTGTAACGCTTCAATCAGCCTGATCCTGGTAGCTTCAGAAACAGTTTTGTAACTTTTCAAAGCCTGAACCGATTTGCAAAATTTTTTCAACATTTAGTAGCTTAGATGTTACTCTGTCAATGGTAGCAGTAGGTTTTCATTTGATTCAGTATTTTTGCCTAAATCCATTTTTGCGCGAAAAATTTCATGTAAAGTTTAATTTTTGGACAAAGTTTGATTTCCAGCTAAAGCTTACATCCTACAAACTTCTAACCTAGCCTATTCGAAAGAGCGTTCAATTTTGACCCCCCCTAGGTTTGGGGTATACAGGGGGACTCCGGATCATTAGTCGAAAAAATGCCGTTTTCCGACTTATTCCACCCCTAAGGGTTTTAACACCAATAATTTCACTCCAGATTTTTATTAAAAGGGGCGACAGCTATTTTGGGGGCTAGAGATCAGATTGAGGGCTTGGCTGACGATGGGGGTTCTATATTTTTATTAAAAGATGGGGTAGGAAGCGATTTATGGGCAAAAATAATTCCCCCCCCCCCGCCGAACCTTGACCGTTTGACTAACTATCAAGGAAAAAGTTGTGAATTCCTGCCTTAGTGTGTGGATACGGGCCACTGTGTCTCGTAGTGACTGAAAAGTATCTAACAAAAAATGTAGTAACTAGTAACACTTGATGTAAGACTTTGTAAAACTTGTCTGTTCTGGTCTGCCCATTTCCGTCAAAGCTCATAAACAAACATTTCACTTAATTTTAACTTTTCTCCCCCCTCTCCCCTGCCACTTTTCGGTAGGCATGTAACAACTAAATTTGGGTGACCCTCCGTAGGGACCTTCCCTCCTCCAAGTCGTTGAGGAACCAGGACCTTCCTTTCTACCAAGAATTTTGGGCGTTGAGAGTTGTTGGCTTTTTAGGTACCAGGTGCAAAATAATTTGTTACCAAATAATTCGCATATAATATTTTATATATATATATATGTATATATATATATATATATATATATATATTTATTTATTTATTTATTTATTAAGGTTAAATGCAGTTGAGATGGGGGTGGGAATGACGTACCTATTTTATTAGTAGAGAACCTTGGGGTTGGGGAATAATATTTTGCTCGTCCAAGAACCAGCATTTGATTTTTGGTTAGTAGTTTTCATCTGAGATACTACCGCTGGCCGCGGCCACACCCGGAATCTGACCCCTCAATGAGGCTAAGCCGGCAGGATTTTTCCTGAAAATTTCTTTTTTTTAGTACCCAAACCCAAGCCTAAGGCCGTGTTTACATTGAGCTTTTTTCGCCATTTCCGGCTTTTTTTCAGCTGCTCGAGCAGCTGCAAAAAAGCCGGAAACGGCGAAAAAAAGCTGGAGCAGCTGCAAAAAAACTGGAACTGCAGCGTTGTCATTACAACGGAGCAGCTAGTCTATAGTGACCGCCATACTTATCCGTATTTTTTCAGCTGCTCAAGCTTTTTCCAGCTGCTCCAGGTTTTTTCCAGCTGCTCGAGCAGCTGAAAAAAAGCTGCAGCTTTTTTCAGCTGCTCGAGCTGCTGAAAAAAAGCTCAATGTAAACACGGCCTAAGCCTGAACCATATATGTATCGAGGACAAAATCGGGGGGAGGGTCCGCAACATTTGGGCAAAATTTAGAAAAAATGGCACTTTTTGGCCACATTTTTGCCAAATTCAGGGTATTTTTTATTTTTGGTCGATTTGGGGGGAGGGTCTCCAAAATTTGGCGGGAGAGGCCCCCCCAAAATTTTGACCTCGTTACATGTATGGCCTGAACCTAAGCCTAAGACTAATACTAAGCCTAAGCCCAAGCCAAATTTAATTTAATTTAATTACCCAAATTTAATTTAGTCAAAAATTGGACGATTCTGGTGAATTTGGCCATTTTTTCGGAAGGAACGGGGTCAACGTGCCTTTGTTTTGATTCCAAAAAATTGTAAACATTATTCCCACTCCATTTAAACACGTTTAGAACGGAGAAAACACGGGTTTCTGAAAAAGGTTTCGAAAACGTCCCTCAGTGAGGGTTTACATTTCGGGGGGTCATATCTCAGAAAATGCAAAAAATGAAATAGGGGTTCTTGAAGCAAAAATGCTTCCCCCAAGATGCTCTACTAACAAAAATAGGTCCTCTATCCCCCCCCCTCCAACAGCATTAACCCGAAATTTTTTTCCGAAACCGAGTGATATAATGTTTTAAAGTGATGATGATAATAGTGATTAGTGATAGTGATAATAAGTAAATTTTTCAGATTCAAAACAAAGGCACTGCGGACCTTTTCCCTTGTCTAAATTGGCCAAATTCACAATGAATAATCGTCAAATTTTTACCATTATTTAAACTTTTGAACAAGCTCAAGATTATGAACCAAAAAATTGCCGGTAAAATTTAAATCCTGCCAACTGAGCCAGGGAATTCTTCCTGATGTATATAGACGATGTAGAATTGTAAAAAACACTGAAGATTGATTATCTCCGGGTCATGCCTCGTAAAATGGAAGTTATTGTGGCTAGGAATTCTATTTTAAAAAATGCCCTGAAACTACTCACAAGACTAAGTTCACTACTCCCACACCCCAACCTCACTTGATCCTATATATATATATATATATATATATATATATATATATATATATATATATATATATATATATATATATATATATATATATATATATATATATATATAAAAATATATAACACACACACACACACACACACACACAATATATTGCTGAATGTTTGTGGATTTATTGATCTCGATTCTTCAGGCCATCATAGGAAAACGACTTCATATTTATTAACAGTACCCTATTTACTTGTTTTAGATATATATTTGTACCTGTAAGCGAATGGTCGCAGACGTGGTGATAGCAATGCAGCACTTTTACGAATTAAAACCATAACGTGCTGCCATGAGTCGAGTTAGACCTGTTACCTTTTCCTGACGCCTTTCCCAGCCAATTAACGTCTGTCTAGTCAGATGACTAGAGAATATGCAAATGGCCCCGTCTTCAAATATATTTTATCATGCTGTGCGGCCACCGTAGCTGAGACCGCAACCTATCCGTTGGACTTGACAAAAACCCGACTGCAAATTCAGGGCGAAAAAGTGATAAATATTTTATCCGATGGAACCGCCACAGCTGCTCAGAGGAAAGGAATGTTCGCTATTGCACTGTCGGTGGTCCGGGAAGAAGGTGCTTTGAAGCTCTGGGGAGGCCTAACTCCCGCAGTTCTCAGACATTACCTTTACACCGGAATCCGCGTGGGCGTGTACGAACAGTTGCGGGAGAAGATTTTTGCACGAAATCCGGACGGCACTTTTTCGCTTTGGAAAGCCATGCTGTCTGGTAAGTTTAGAATGTTGATATTTTATAAACGTATTGTTGATTTTTATTTTAAAAAAAGTATATATGGATACACAAAAATCAGACCGTAGACACGTTGCTGTAGCTTGAAGTTCGTTAAAACGTCGTTTTGCTAAAAAGTGAAATCAGAAATGAGCGAGCTCAGAATAGGGGGAAAATCAGAAATGAGCGAGCTCAGAATAGGGGAGAATCAGAAATGAGCGAGCTCAAAATAGGGGGGGGACCGAACTGAGAACCCAGGAAATTACGGGGGGGGGGGGGCAGAGAGCACAGCCTGTCTTGAGTTCCCCGCTACTTAATTTATGCCAGTGTTTTTTGAAAAAAATGCGTTATGTCAATGGTCAAATACGTATACGTTATCTATGCGTATATTATGTTTAGAAGTTTCAGCTCTAATTATGTATATATGCCTTATTGCCTTTTATTTGTATCTGTAAAGTATCGTATACTGTATAGTATATTTCTGCTAATGGTTTTCATATAATGTTTGCGGACTTCGCACGTATCTTATTTATGCCGTTTTAATTTCATTTTTCAGGCGGTCTAGGCGGTGCCATAGCCCAGCTCGTGGCCTCCCCGACGGATTTCAACAAAGTGCAAATGCAAACGGAGGGCTATCGACGGGTGTAGGGTCATCCCCCGCCAATCCACGGGATGCTGGACGCCATCCGCAAACGGGTGCACGAGAGCGGTGTCCGGGGCCTCTGGCGTGGCTGGGTGCCCAACTGCCAACGAGCTGCCCTGGTCAATATGGCTGACCTGGCCACCTATGACAAAGCCAAACATGCAATACTCAGGCGCACCTCGCTCAAGGACAATTCGCTGACTCATGCACTGGCTAGCGGGTGCTCAGGTGAGCTGAGGTGGTGGTTTTGTAGTTTTATTTTAGCATACAAATTGGTTAGTTAGCGTACAAGACTTTATAACGGTTAATAGCGAACTGAAATCTGATCAAGAACTGTTGAGTACTGAAAGAGGGCAGGTGCCGTGTTTTTTTAAGTATATCGGTTAGTGAACTGAAGTTTGACTAAAAACTGTTGAGCACCGAAAGAAAGCAGGTGGTGTGATTTTTTTAACCAATTGATGGCTGAAATTAGCTGTTTTCGTATCGTAATGGAATCACTATATTGTACGTATAACTTTATTTAACAATGTGGGAATCTAAGTTTTTTATTCTAAATAAAGAGGTCTTTTCTCCTACTTTTAACGAAACTTTTCGAAATAAGGTAGGGATATAAAGTGTATATACCACTCATACGAATTGAACGCTCGCTACCTTTAGCCGTCTCTTCATTGATTGGCTCATGATTTTTGGGACCTATGTAGCTGTGATAAGCTCAGGCTGAGACTTCATAGGTAGCAGTCAGCATTTGTTTCAGGCCTGGCGGCGGCGGTGATGTCAACGCCCGCGGACGTGTATTAAGACGCGTATCATGAACCAGCCGACGGACAGCTCGGGGCGCGGCCTGCTCTACTCCTCGTCCACCCACTGTCTCCTGCAGACCGTCAAACAGGAGGGGTTCTGGGCTCTCTACAAAGGATTCGTCCCCATCTGGGCTCGCATGGCCCCCATGGTCTCTCACATTCTGGGTTTCCTACGAACAAATACGCCGGTTTTGTGGCGCTTCGTCTTTCTAGTTTATTATAATGATTTCTATAAATTATTGTAATAATATATTGTAATTTGTTATTTATAATGTATATATCTATGTGTGAATATATTCGATTGTAGTAATAATGATGTTGTGATTTAGTAATTTTGCTTATATGCATATATTATATAGAATACATAACTTTTATATTTGTAGTTTGCTCAATTTCTCGTGCATGTACATTATACGGTATAATTTATACCCTATAGATATGTTCACTCTTTCAGCCATATAGTTCAATTTTTTTTGTTGCGCCACAGCGCAACAGGTACTTTATACTTGGTTTGTATAGGATTTGCAGAATCTGTAAATTAACACACTTACCTGACAGCATGCCTACCTTGTGTGTTGTGTGCGTGTGTTTGCTCTTACCTTTGCTGTAGTAATGTGTCGGTCGTCAGACTGCTGATAACGCCATGTTATATGCACTGCACTACCTATATAATCTATTATATGCATATAATCCATCTCAAACTGATGAAATTGAAGCTTCAAAAAAACGGAATAAGGAATCGAACCGTCAATTTTCAGATTAATAATCAGAAACTCTACTATCTGAGCCACCGCTTCGTGACCGTCACTATAAATAATTGATATATTGAATTTATTGGGACTGTGCAGGGGAATCGTGGTTTTAGCAATGATCACTTAGCACACATTGTGACACGAGACTTTCTTTTCACAAGAATTTTATACGTTTTAAAAAAATAATGGTTTACCAATGATTATCTCTGGAAATTAGGTCTACACATCAAAATAAAATGTTATTTAGGCTACCTTAAGTATTTCATCAGTTATTTAGATAGTTACAGACTTTTAAGAAAAGAAAGTACAAGCCGGAATAGCTTAGTTGATAGAGCGTTATAAATGACAGATCTAAAGGTACCTGGTTCGATCCCGGGTTTCGGCTCTTTTTGTAAAATTCAGGCTTTATTTTTTAACTTCTAATTGGTAATTTTTTTGTACATTTTTTTGCCCAATAGTTGCTTTTTTAACTAGTACTAAAAACAAATGTTGCTTTTTATGGTTTTACTTTTTGTAATCATGTAATGCTTATCTGTACTGATAGCTTATGAACGCAAGTGTCTTCTAAATCAAACTGTCTGCGTTTTATTTTCTTTGGAATATAGATACAGCAACTGAGTTACGAAACTCTTTAATCAACAGACGCGGTTTTCTACTTTTAAATTAGAGCGTGTTTATCAATTTTTGTAATACTAGTGAGAATCGGAACGGCTAAGCGTGCAAATGAAT
>JASANF010004147.1:0-16979 GCA_030248245.1 Trissonchulus sp. WLG1_4 | reverse complement strand
AGGCGAATCTTACAGAGATAATATGGCAAAAAGTTATGGTTACTGGCTGAACTAAGTTGTTGATTAATATTTATCGTATGATTAAATAAAAAAGATTGTCTGTACAGTATTTTCGTGTACTGTTATTCAAACTAATTCACTGTTTGTGGCTCAAAAAAGGGTCGCAAATACATGGTAGCAGAGCGAAATGCAGTCAGCCAGTCGAAGAAAGAAAGCACCCTTGCAGCGGCGAATAAAGCAGCAACTTCAAAAGGCAAATGGAATCCTAACCGACACAACAAACAGTGCCGAAGATACGGATGATGTTCTGGAAAAGATAGAAGTGTGCCTAATCCAGCTCGAAAAAGACGCTTTGGTTTTTTCAAGTATTTGCGAAGAAATTTTAAAAAGCGAACCTGAAAATGAAGAGCAAGAAAGACAACTTGATGCTGAAATTGAAGAAAACGAGGACTTTTCCGGTCAAGTTGGATCTGTGATCGCGCGTTTGGAAGCAAGAAAAAAGACGCTGGAAAGAAAGATCAAAGTGGAGGGTGCGTCATCAGCAAACCAAAGCATTGCGACAACAGTCGAAGATGTCTCACAAGGACTACACGATTTGAGTTTTGCTCAAAGTGTGAATACAAGATTGCCAAAACTAGAGTTGCCCAAATTTGATGGAGATATTTTTCAGTGGGGTGAGTTCTGGAATAACTTTGACGTATCTGTTCATTCTAATACTCACCTAAAGAATGTACAGAAATTTGCCTATTTGAAATCTACGGTCATTGGTGACGCTGCGAATGTGATTGCTGGTTTACAGCAAACACCAGAAAACTACAGCGAAGCCATAGAACTGCTAAGAGACCGTTTTGGTTCATCTGAAACTATTATTGAAGCTCATTACGCAGCTACGTATGCAATTTGTCCCTGCACGTCTTCAGTGAGCAAATTGCGACATATGTTTGATGACATTGAACGCCACATGCGATCACTATCGGCTCTAGGGGAGGATATTGAACATAGACAGTTTATTACGCTTATAAAATCTAAGTTGCCAAAGGAGGTTTTGACCAGACTAGAAAAGCAAAATGATCAAAAGGGTTGGACAGTTCAAAATCTGCGAGAATCAATAAAACGATACATTGTTGCTCGAGAGCTAGCCAATAGACAAAGTTGCAGTTTCGGAAATCAAGAAAGTTTAAAACTTCAAGAGTTGGAAAATGGAAAAAACAAGAGCTACGAAACCTCAAATTTTTATAGAAACTATCAAAACCTAAAATCACATTCAAATTTCAAACCAACCACTGAAGCATTAGTTAGTGTTAACGCTGGAAACAAAGCTGCCTTTGTTCCAACGAAGTGTATTTATTGCAATGGCAAGCATTATTATGATGAATGTAATACCTGTGTAACTATTACAAGTAGAAAAGAAAAACTGAAAGGTCGCTGTTTTATATGTTTGAAACCCAATCATAGTTCAATTCAGTATCCTGTGAAAAAGGCATGTTATCACTGCGGTAAAATAGGTTCACACCACCGAAGTCTTTGTCCAGAAAAGTTTCCAAGTCAAAGTCAAGTTACGCTGTCAGCATGCGAATTAGTGGATACTGATTCAGAAGTATGCGAAGAAAGCGTCCTTCTTAGTTTGGGTGAACGCATTTTGCTACAAACTGCAAAGGCAGTCATCAAGAACCCAGTGCTCAGTCAGTTTCAACAAAACGCAAACGTTTTGTTAGATTCCGCCAGTCATAGGTCTTACATGACCAAATCTTTAGCAGACAAGTTGAAACTTACAAAAGAGAGTCAGGAAAGTTTATCGGTCATCACATTTGGTTCTGACCAAGTTAAGAAACTGAAATCTACTACAGCAAGAGTTGATGTGCGATTGTTAAATGGAAAGCATCTGCAAATGTCAGTAAACGTTGTTCCGACGATCACCGGTGAAATTCAACGCCCACCTGTCAAGGTAAAGAACCCACTATTAGTAGGAAAACTTCCATTAGCGGATTCTATTCCTCAGCATGTAGAAAGTTCCGAAGTGGATCTACTGATTGGGGCAGACTACTACTTAGACATAGTCACCGGAGAAAAAATGGAGTTGGGTCAAGGCCTGTACCTGTTTGGATCGCGCCTTGGATGGATACTCACTGGCCGTACTCAGGACAACTCGGACAATGATCAAAATCAAGTTACAATGCTAACCTTAATTCAAGGAGGACCATCAGATATTGTTAATCAACTAAGTTGGACACCTGTTGATAAGTCTTTTATCTCGGAACCAAAAGAAGAAAATTTTTGGAATCTGGAGACCACTGGAATCCAGTCACCTTCGACAAAACAAGCAGCAGATTCAGAAGTCCTAACAAACTTCAACGACGCGGTGAGGCTTCAGAATGGACGCTACAAAGTTTCATGGCCTTGGAAAGATCCGAACATCAAACCACCGGACAATTTTCAGCTAGCCTTGGGAAGACTTCAGCCATTGCTGCGGAAATTGGGTGAAAACAAAGAGCTGCTTCAAAAATATGATGCTGTAATTCAAGATCAGCTGAACAAAGGCATTGTCGAAGAAGTCCAGGTAGATTCTGCGAACTCGGGAAAACATTACATACCGCATCATGCTGTAATAACTCCTGACAAAGCGACTACAAAGGTCAGAATTGTATATGATGCGTCGGCAAGGACCAAAAGGACAAACAACAGCTTGAACGATTGTCTGCACAGAGGTCCAGTAATTTTGGGTGACATCTGCGGCCTTTTGATTCGATTTCGACTAAAAAAGCTAGGTCTTATTTCTGACATCGAGAAGGCCTTTCTACAAGTTGGCCTCCACGAGCACGACCGGGACTTTACTAGATTTCTATGGTTGCAAGACCTGTCGCGTCCACAAATGGATGGTAATTTACAAGTGCTTCGTCTTACACGGGTTCCTTTTGGTGTCATCTCTAGTCCCTTTCTGTTGGCAGCAACAGTGAATTACCACCTGGGCAAAATTGGAACTCCGACTTGTGAGCAAATTCGACAAAATATGTATGTAGACAACGTAATAACCGAAGTCGAATCAGAAGAAGAAGCACAAAAATTCTATTGCGAAGCGAAGAAAGTTTTTTCTATCGCATCCATGAACTTAAGAGAGTGGGCATCAAACAGCAAAACCTTCATGGCTTCCATACCTGAAGTTGATCGAGTCAAAGAGTCCGAAATAAAGGTTCTAGGATTGAAGTGGAACGTCGACGAAGACACACTGGCTGTTTCAGGAGCTATTAGTAACACAATTAATAATAATGTCACCAAACGAGCTGTACTAAAAAAAATTGCTGCAATTTTTGACCCTCTTGGGTTTTTGTGTCCTGTCACTATTAGAGCTAAAATATTCTTGCAAAAGCTTTGGGAAGAAAACTATACGTGGGATCAACAGTTGTCAGACGGTAAGACGGAAGAATGGGTTGAAATTGTGAAAAACATTGAAGAAATACTGCTATTACGACTTCCGCGATTCTTCAATCCTATTGCTGGGACAAACGTAGTGTATCAGTTGATTGGATTTTGTGATGCTTCCGCCAGCAGCTATTGCACTGTTGCTTACTTAAGAGTAAGGCTTGGATCCGAGTCTAGTGTTCATTTCTTATTTGCAAAATCCAGACTAGCTACTGTTCGAAAGTTGTCCATACCAAGACTAGAATTACTAGCGATACTTATTGGAGTTCGCACTCTTCAGTTTCTGGAGAAGCAGTTGAGACTACCCATAACAGCAAAATATTTATAGTCAGACTCACAATGTTCGCTTCAGTGGCTTCAAACTGCGAATAAATTGCCTGTCTTTGTCAACAATAGAGTAAAAGAAATAAAGGCTCACAACGATGTTACTTTTCGATTTGTCCCTGGAGAAGAGAATCCTGCCGATTTAGGTACCAAAGGTTTAAAACCGGACGAGTTTCGAGACAGTCAGCTGTGGTGGCAAGGGCCTCCGTGGCTTAAGAAAGAAGAAACCGTATGGCCTGACATAAAATCGTATTTTGTTCCGGAACTTCTGCCAAATAACGAAATAGACGTCAATGAAAATATGCCAACAGCCTCTATTTTATACGAAGCGTCTCTTGTAAGCGATCAGCAGTTTTTCCCTTCCCGTTGGGGATCAATCCCGAAAAATACGCGTCCTTGTTCAAGTTGCTTCGTATTGCAGCCTACTGCCTGCGTTTTTTAAAAAGACTAAAGTCAAAAAATACAAAAGATAACGGCTCACGGCTCACAGTAGAAGAAATTGAAGCTTCAAGAATAATTTGGGAAAAAAGTGCTCAAGTTCAATACTTAAATCCCACTAGTTTAAGAAAAAATCTACTAGTGAAACAACTCAATTTAAAAATAGATTCAAATGGAGTTGCGAGATGTTTCGAACGACTGCGCAATGTGAAAACATGGCAACCAAAGTTACTACCCCCTAAACATCCGTTTACGTATTTAGTCATTGTGAATGCTCATGAGAGTTTGTTTCATGCAGGCTGTAGCCACACCTTAGCTAGCATTCGTAATCAATATTGGATACCTAAAGGCCGATTCGAAGTTCAGCGCATCCTACGAAGCTGCATCGTGTGCCGCCGTCAAACTGGAGGTCCGTATAAGATGCCGATTATGGCTCCTTTGCCAGAAGAAAGAATTACGCCAAGTCCACCTTTCACCGCCACTGGTATTGACTATTTTGGGCCATTATTTGTTAAAGCTGAAGGTCGTCAGAAAAAGGTACGGGGCGTACTGTTTACATGTTTTGTGACCAGAGCTATCCACCTTGAGGTTGTCCAAGACATGACAGGAGAAAGTTTTTTTACTATGCTTGAGAAGATTTATTGGTCGACGAGGAAGGCCTAAAGAAATCTTGTCCGATAATGCCAAACAGCTTGTTCTGGTTGACAAAGTACTTCAAAGAGCATTGAAAGAAATGATAGAGAGCTCAGAAGTTCAAGATTATCTTCTGAATAAAGGCGTTAAGTGGTCATACATCAAAGAATTTTCTCCCTGGATGGGCGGTGTGTACGAAAGAATGGTAGGAATAGTAAAACAAGCCCTGAAAAAAGCCATACACAGACAGTGTATTTCACAAGATCAACTTGCAACAATTTTTGTTGAAGTGGAAGACATTGTTAATTCCCGCCCGCTTACCTACATTGGTCAAAGTTTTAGCAAAGAAGATATGTTAACGCCTCGTCATTTTTTGTGTTTAAATCCTCAACGGTGTGAAATTAATTTCCAAAAAGAACAAAGTGATCCTGATTTCAAAAACGAGATACCTAACTATTGCGATAAGATTCATACAAGCTGGAGGAGAGGTCAAGCAATATTACAAAATTTCTGGACAACGTGGAGAACCAGATATCTAGCCAGTCTACGAGAACGAAATGTCTATTGTTTGAAGCAGCAAAGAGTATTATCCTCGGCAGAAGCAACGCCAGGGGACATTGTTCAGATTAAGGAATCTCTTCCGCGGGGGAGATGGCGTATTGGCCGTATTCTACAAGTTTTCCAAAGCAGAGATGGTAAAAAGAGATCCGCAGAAGTCCTTCTGCCAAACAAAAAGAAAATAATAAGACCCTTGTGCTTATTGTACCCTTTGGAACTATCCAGTACAGGAAAAGAGAAGCATCTTAACCGTCCGCTGTTGCAGCAAGTTCAAGACACTTCTGAAGCAGCTAGCGATGATTCTATTATGTCACTGGCAGTTCCAACTCCAAGTCAAAGTAAAACTCCGAAGCGACAAACTGCGATCGATTCGGCAAAAGAAATTAAAAATTTGGTGAAAAATAAGCATATTTGAATGAAATAAATGCAAAAACTTTCGGGCGGACTGTCGCCAAAGGCGAATCTTACAGAGATAATATGGCAAAAAGTTATGGTTACTGGCTGAACTAAGTTGTTGATTACTATTTATCGTATGATTAAATAAAAAAGATTGTACAGTATTTTCGTGTACTGTTATTCAAACTAATTCACTGTTTGTGGCTCAAAAAAGGGTCGCAAATACAACCTTATATATTCTTTCACAAAATTACAGAAAATGATACTGAATGCGGACCTTCACTGGAGTGCTACAACGGACACTGTATTGAGTATAACTTCGGTCACGTTTGTGAGTGTTTTCCAGGGTGGTTTGGATACGAATGCCGTCAAAGTAAGCGCCACATATCAAGCTATATTCTGCATCTACAATGTGTCGCACTTAAACCTATGACGAACCAAAGGGCTGACAACTCACACTTTCAATTGTAGAGTTTACAATACCGTGTAATACTTACGAGAAAACAAATCAAGATGAAAATGAATAGATTAGGAACGATTATTAATTTTTCATGCAAAAGGTCGACTCATAGTTACAGCCGTAAGTCCGTTTAGTCGGAGAAAGTGCGAAATAATAAATAAATGAACAGTAATAAATCACGCCAACAGTAGTGTATAGGTTTAGATTGTGGCGTGACTAAGTTACAATTTTGCAGGCTGCACGGACATAAGACTTTAAATTATGAATCGACCCTAAAAGTAAACATCGACGTACTTATGGTGTCTTTGTGAGCCACACGAATGTTAAGAATAAGTGTGGACTAAATTTTCGAAAATTTGGCTTTTGTATTTATTATAACTCAAAAAATCAAAATTTAAACGAATAAGGTTGATTTTATTAGCATTCTTCTACTTGCAGTCAATGTGTTAAATTTAGATGTCAATGATTGTGAACTACACTTTTGCCATAACGGCGGAACCTGCATTGATGAACTACAATCAGCTTATTGTGTTTGTAAGCCGGGCTATGCAGGACAATTTTGTGAAATTGGTTAGTTTTCAAGTGTTAATAAATATGTATATAGCTATCGTTTTTTTATCATGCTTTTTTACTCAGCCCAATTTTATGTATTTAACAGTACAGTAGTTCTAGATTTCAGTGATTGATAAGTTATTATTATGTACATCGTTTACTTTTACATTTAATCCAAGTTTTTTGTTCTTGCTAATTTTCATTAATCGAAAATCGGTTTTCTGGTTTCAAGTGCATTCGGTTTTTTTACACATGGACGTCAGACTGTGTCACAGTTCCCATCCAAAAAAATAAGAAAACAGTTTATCTGTTTTTAGCCACGTACTGTATGTAAGAAACTGATCTTTCCATTCTTACAGCACAGCTCAAAATTAACATCATATAACTCCGGAGTCAGCGTCACTGATTTCATTTTGCAGTCAGTGACTGCAGCCAGCCTATTGACGTCACAGGTTCAATCCCAATGTTACTTCCGGTAGTTTTGATTTTCATTAACTGACTCCGCAGTCACAGTCAGTGACTGCGGAAGCAGCATCACCTTACTCATCACTAACACAAAGTATGCTACACGCAAACCTACACAAACATGTACATGTAAGCCGTTTAAAAAATAGTGATGACTAATGTGATGCTGATTCCGAAGTCACTGACTTTGACTCCGAAGTCAGTTAATAAATAAATATCAAAACTACCAGAAGTAAATTGGACCTGTGACGTCAATAGGTTGACTGACTGCAGTCAGTGACGCTGACTCCGGAGTCATATGAGCTGTATTGTACTATTAAGCTAAAGAACAGTCACTTTTCAAAGTGTAGTTTGCTTGATATTTCAGACATTGATGAATGTGCCAGCAACCCTTGCAAACCATCGGAAACCTGCGTTGACGCAGAAAATACATATACCTGCCTCACAGAACAACAAATTCAAACTGCTAAAGAAACATTAACGAATGCTTTGGCAGCTATTGGAAGCCCTGTGAGTGTAAAAATCACTAATTTTCACTGTATAAAATTAAACAATGTTTGTTAACTTAAGCTTACGACAACAAGAGAAATTATTAAATTGATCAGAGGTAAAGTAAAAAAAGTAAAAGACAAACAATGGAGTAGCTAAGGAAAGTTTATTAAGGCAACAATGCAGGTAGGTATAAACACAGTATAAAAACTAACAGTACACAGACAAGGACAAGGACGGGGAAGGGACAAGGACGAAACACACCATACCTACCCGACAGACGAGATTGCACTAACGTCGTATGAATATAGCATGATTGTACTTAGTAGCTACAATTAAGCGAGGGATCACATAATACGGTGACCCTTGACCACATAATACGTTAAGGGGGTAATGTCGTTTTCGTGGTTTTTGACATTTCAGTGTAATTTTTGCGCCAAGAGAACTCAAGCTAAAAACGGACTACGGCTTCGAAACTTTAACCACATTATCTTTAGGAAAATATCCCCACCCGTTTTTTTCCTTTTCTAAAAATAGTTTGTAGAGTCGGTGTTATGGGCTTTTGAAAATTTTAGAGAAAAGTCAAATTACGTGATTTTTGCACGAAAATGTCATTTTCTCAACGTAGAAACGACTTATCAACTATATCAAAAAAACGGGTGGGGATATTATGTCAGTGCATAACTGCAAAAAGTTTAGTAGTTGTTGGCTGATCTTGAGTGTCATAACTGTGGCGCAAAAATTAGTCAAAAAAACCGCTGATGGGGTGTATTCAAATGATAGCAGCAGCAAAATTGCAAAATATAATCTGCTTTTAAATATAGTTTTTTTAACGCTAGAAGGTGTAAAAAAATGTAAAAAAGACCGCTCTAGTTTTTGTTGAGGTTAAGTGCAGTTATGGTAGTTTAAAAAAACACCTAAAAACGCAATTACCCCCTTAAGTGTCACAGTTAAGTGTTAAGTGTTAAGTTACAATTAAATAATAAATGATAATGAATAATATTATGTAAATGAAAATTAGGTAAAGTTTTCGCCAAAAAAGCCTGAATCAAAACTGCGTTAATGTGCAATGTGTAGTAAATTGCAACTGTGTATTGTCTATAGCTTGATTTCTATTTTTGTAGGGTTCAGTCAATAACGCCGTTTCCTTATCAGCGATCACAAAAGAGGTTATAGAAGTTTTGCTAGCATCTTTATCAGAAGAAGAATTGGATGCCATTTCTAACACTCAAGACGATATATTTCAAACATGTCAACTGAATGAAAAAATTTATAATTGCTCTGAGTAAGCGTTCACTCGCTTTTGATTGGGTATTTTAGTGTCTAAAAGTGTGTAAGTTAACGTCGGCTTTAATGATAATTTACTTAAAAAAATGATAAACACCCTTTTTTCTACTTTGAACCGAAAAAAAGCTAACCAAATTAAGCAAAACAAGCAGCAGTTTAGTACAAATTTATTGACAATTTTTTTGCAGTCCAAAGTTAGCACTTTCAAAAAGATTGAAAAATTAAGAATAATTGAAATTATTTCAAAAAACTAACGGTGCAACTATTTTTTGTCAGACGTTAGTAATTAATTCATTTTCGAAGTCGAAAGTGTAATAAAGGTTGAATAAAAAATCAATATTCAATTCAATACATGTACCATTATTCGTTGTCAGAGATTACTAATAAATCATCATTAATGAAAAATTGACTTATTCATTCATCCAGGAATAATTCTTCAACAAAAGTTAATTAGAAAGTTGTAATGCTACCACCCCCATTTTATGTTTTGGATAAGAGCACGTGAACCTTTTGCGAAAAGTTTCTGTATTTTGGATTACACAATTTTAGGCTTTTACAGTGAATAGACAACACCGCAACGCTACATAGATTCAAATTGTAGACAAGTGGGTGCAAAAAGCTTAAGCTTCTGATCCTTACATGTAATTGTAATCAAAATATTAGTAACGGTTAGTTGAAACCCCTAAAACTAAATTTTCACTTCTTAGCTTTGACGTATTATTAATTAATAAAAAAATGTCTTAATCAAATATAAAATTTAAATTTCATAAACCCCAATTAATGGCAAGTTCACACGTTAAGCATGATAACAGTCTGTCTAACAGAGAAAATAAAAAATGATATAACCTAACATAAAAACAAAAGAAAAAACAACAAATGAATGATCGTAATAATTTAGTATTCTCAACCCCAATATTTTTTATTTTGAAAGTGTGATAAAAATACATTTTGTGGATGTATTATCGCTTGATTAATTTTTGTAAACTGTCACAATAAGAGTATTTTTTATTAATAAAGCCTTATGTATTCGATTAGACTGTTCAACCAAAAATATCGATATCCATATTATGGCAATTGTTATGTTTTCAACAATGGTTCGATTCGACATAAAGGAGGCTCAGGACGACAAAATAGTGAGCTAATGCGACTTTATTTCTTAGGCCCGGTAACATACTAGTTCTTGTCCTTGTCCCTATGGATTTGTCCTTAAGCTACTTTTAGCGAATTACTGTACTTTATATTGTAATTCAGTTACAAGGCCAAACAAGCCAACTCTTCGCGTGCAGATGACCAAAGGCACTTCCAGACGGTATAAAAAATAGCCGAAATGCGTCTGAGAATTCTACACAAGAGCTCACCGAAATGTGTCCCTGTCCTTGATTCTGTGTTCTTAAGGACAAGTATGAACCCGGCTTTAACGGGTGAACACGTTTATTCTAGCCCTACAGGAGAATTTTATAATCGTGGTGTCACGAAGTGTGTTATTCAAAAATTAGAGTCAAATTTAGAACAATATTCGCCGGCTCACGTTGACCTCAAGAATGCTAAACCAATACACACTCAAGTCACGGCCTTATTTCTCATTTGCACCAGATGCACAAAATGCAAAATGACGAAATAATTACGAAATGATCACGCCACATGCCGATCATATACATTAGTAGTGACGTCATTGTTTCGTAATTTTATCGGCTGAATCGGACATACGGATGTAAGTATGAATCGAGCCTTAAACGGACTTAAGGTGGTAGTGTCGCCAAAGCAGTTTTGATCTTAGGTTGCAAAAGGAAGCTTTTGTTTTGAAATAGTACGTTCACTGAGAAGCTGGTCCGACGCTGTATGATGTCAAATAATTGCTGCCAGACACCAGACTATTAATATCGACAAATACATATCTTGGACCAATCGCCATTTGTAAGCCAGACATCACACAATAGAGACATAAAAAATCAACAAAACAAGCTAGATACCGGATTGGCCAGCTTGTGAGGTTCATTACATATGTTAATAAGGCTCCATATTTTTCCACAAATAAGAAAAAAGAAAACTGAAAGTACGTTTTATATTTGAAAATAAGCGTGTAGATTTTTCACAGTTTATCATTCTTGCTGCTTTACAATTTACAGCTTCACAGTTCAAACTAGTATTACTCCTCAGCCACTAGAGCGATTTACACTAAATGTTGTGTGCATAAACTACAATATAGGGTGCTATCAGTCTGTGCAAACAAACTAGACAGAAAGATTGATAAATATGACGAAAATATAGAATGGGAATAGGTTTTTGGGAATGCCATTTTTCCGACTGTGCGCCTTCATTGCACACTATATGCTGCAGCAATTTCGCTGAAACTTGGAAAAAATATTTAGTATTTACCTTCAGATAGATTTTCAAAATATAGAAAAAAATATTTTCAATTCACTGAATAAAGTTTTGCAGTCATGCAAAATCGAACGCTTTCTCGACACTACCCCCTTAAGCTATTTTTTGTCCTTCTATAATGGTCACGTTCACCTTCACGTCAAATATCCTAAACTTGGGCTAGAATAAGTCTTTTCGCTCGCATACATAAAACTGTACAAAAGACTGATAAATTTGTCACATTTCAGGCCTAAAAATGTGGCTTAAATTCAAGCAGGACAGTTATCTGGAAATGACTGAAGTCGCAGGTTTGAAGATGCTGTTAACCCAGCCCGGTCAGCCTTCTTTTCCGGATGCTTTCGGTCAACTGATTTCGCCTGGTTTCCATGTCACGCTTATTTTGACTTATGTTAGTATAATGTATTATATCGGTATATTATTAGGATAATAAGTATGTAATTAGTAAATCTAAATATAATATGTACGAAGTATAATGTATAAAAGTATACGTTGTACGATGTATAAAGCTTACGATGTATAATGTATAAATAATATAACCAATAATTCAGTCATGTGAGAGTTTACTGTATCTACTCTACTTTATCTACTACCATTTATGTAGTTTTAGTGTAATCAATAAAAACTAAATTGACACGTAGCGTGTTTAATTAGTTTAGTTTATTAACTTGTTTTAGTTGAGTTCTACGCGAATTGACGGAGTGCACAGATGCAATGAAGCGGATGATAAACGTAACGACATGTATTTCGGATCTTACACTAGCACGGTAATTTACCTAATTTCTGTTTAATTAAAAAAGTCCAATTGGTTAGAAACATTTTCAGTACTATATATTATATTCTTGATTACATTTAGTAACGGATCCAAGCCTCAGTAGAATTACTCCATTTATTTACCTACTTAGATCAAAACTATTGCCTAAATCATAATAATTGAGTTTAAAAACCACTTTTTACATCAAACGTCTTAGTTACGCACTTAAGGGGGTAATGTCGTTTTCGTGGTTTTTGACATTTCAGTGTAATTTTTGCGCCCACAGAACTCAAGCTAAAAACGGACTACGGCTTCGAAACTTTAACCACATTATCTTTAGGAAAATATCCAAACCCGTTTTTTTCCTTTTCTAAAAATAGTGTGTAGAGTCGGTGTTATGGGCTTTTGAAAATTTTAGAGAAAAGTCAAATTACGTGATTTTTGCACAAAAATGTCATTTTCTCAGAAACGACTTATCAACAATATCAAAAAAACGGGTGGGGATATTATGTCAGTGCATAACTGCAAAAAGTTTAGTAGTTGTTGGCTGATCTTGAGTTTCATAACTGTGGCGCAAAAATTAGTCAAAAAAACCGCTGATGGGGTGTATTCAAATGATAGCAGCAGTCAATTGCAAAAGATAATCTGCTTTTAAATATAATTTTTTTAAAGCTAAAAGGTGTAAAAAAATGTAAAAAAACCGCTCTAGTTTTTGTTGAGGTTAAGTGCAGTTATGGTAGTTTAAAAAAACCCTAAAAACGCAATTACCCCCTTAAGGGGTGGGGCTACCCGGGTCAAAAATAAAAGTTCTCCAATTTTGCTTATTTTTGTAACGGAATTACACGCTCACTCTTGATCTAATTATGTACCAAATAGGTAATTAGGTAACACGTAATTAGACAACTCTACGCCTATAAGCACTTTGTCGCGGCGTAAACTAGCTACTTTTAAGGTCATTCAAGGTTTAATCACATTTGTGAATTTAAGCAGCTATCTGGTTTTGGACTTGCTGTCGTTTAAAGATTTACAGCCTGTTGCTGCTGGCTGCGTGCATCACGTGACTTAGCGAAGCTATATAAACAACTGCACTTAAATTTTCGCAGTTCTCTACCAGTTTCCACGGTGCTAAGCGGTTTCAAGAGGTCTCTGCAGAGGTCTCTCACGGTTGGAAAGGTAAAACGGCGAAACTGTAAGACTCGGTGACACGGTTCGACAGTACGGTTGGACGGTCACACACGGAAGCGCTCGGTAGCTAACGGTCCGAGAGTTGTAGCGCTGGTCTAGTGTTGTAGTTGAGTCTAGTTAGAGAAGGACTGTGAGAGGAAGGACAAATTGTGAAATAGTCTAGTGTCGTAGTGTTGCGAATCGCTAGCTACATGCTATGTAGTGTTAAATAAAAGGCTCTTAGCTACACGTGTTTGTTGTGTCTAGATTTCTTAGGTACTGCACTAGGCCCTTCCCGCTACATTTTCACATATGTTACTCCCCAAGGAATCCCAACCTCAGATAAGAACTATTAAGCTTGAAGGTGCACTTTTGGTTCAGTGCTCAGTGTATATATTTACATAGGCAAAAGTACGCAAAAAAGCCTGAAAGTAGCCATTAGTTGGACAGTTCTAACACAAATCACATCAAGCCCATCAGGCTGAAAAGTGGCATAGTAGCAACTCACATATATGTGCAAAATCGTATGATCCGGATTTTCGATATGTATTTTCAATTCTAAAATCGAGGGCGAAATGTAAAAACTGGCAGTTTTTTGGGCCCGCCAAATTTTGAGTGATTTACTATTTGCGTCACTGCTCAGGCCATGGGCAAAAATTTAAAAAATAGGTCGTAGAGGTTTAGTTATGACATTAGGCTAACGAATCATGTAAAGTTTAGCTTCGTCAGTACTACAAAATTCGAGTAAAGGAACGCTTTGTGAGCACAAGAAGTGATTTATGATTTACAATGCGCATAGGATTTACACGTAAAATTGAATTTTTGAGAGCCCATAACAACAAAATGGCAAAAGCATTGGTTCCAGTTTGTTACATTTGCGATGCGCCTTCCCTGGGGCTGCATTGTCTACAAATTTGAAGCGAATCGGAGAACCTAAAATTTTCTTGTGTGCAGGTAGCCCCCCTTAACTCTTGAGTGTTAAATCTTAGCTGCTATCATGTTTTTTCAACAAATACAATTGCTTTTTAGGGATGCTTAAACACACATCTTCAGCGCTTCATCATCAATGATTGCGGTTGCGGACACGTTGGTTTTCCTAGACCAAAAAACATCAGCATTTGTTCTTCAAAAACTCAAAGTAATTTCTTCATCTGTTTTATCTTGCAAAATAGGCCTTTTAGGTGCGATTTTGAGGGTGAGGTTCTTATTGTGGTTCAAGACACTGAGAAAGTCCTTGCGCTACCCCCCCCCCCCCCTCAGTTCAGCACATCAGCGAAAGGCCTTGTCAGTGTCTTAAAATGAAAGGGGGTATCCCCCTTCAGTCGAGTACGGGGTCTTGAACTGAAGTTCAAATTCTGATTTCTTCCACACACTTGAGGCTTAGTCTCAACAACTGTCACTTTTTCAGCTTTCTACCCTGCTTTTCATTTTAAAACTAAGATTTTTCTTCATGTTTTTAATTTAAAAATGACAGGTCACTCAAGCCCATGAAAACTTTTGCTTACTTTTTATAAATGTATTAATAATATTTACATCTCAAAATAAGACTCTTGCTTTTGCTTTGGAACTGATTCACTGTGATGAACATAAACTTCTGCTTCAGTGAAATGCGCGTTTGACACACTGATCACCAGTAGTCGAAATCCAGCGGAACATTGTGAAGAAACATGCTGGTTAGTTAATACAATACAATAGTCAAGCGTACATTCGCGACAGCGACATTCTCCAGTTGTCATACTTTTCCTATTATGTACTCTTGATACTGTGCAAAATATATTAATTGCGAACGTTGTTAAACCATGCTTAAAATTTGAAGAAAATTCCGTTTAAAAATATTCTTCAATGCAGTACAAAATTTGTGCTAACAAATGAAGGTTTGTTTTCATGGAGATGAAAATCACCTTTTTCTGCATTTGCTTGTTCTTGGAATAGGTTTGGTTTACTTAATATACGTTACTGTAAAAAAGATGCTTCAGCCCTATTCTAATTTTTTGAATCGAATAATTTCTGGTTTGTGTTATCAGTACTGTTACAACTGCAGCGCTATTGAAGATTGATACGGCTCAAACACTGGCATGCACCAAAATAAAATAGTTAGAGAATAAAATAAGCCAAGAATAGCAGATCTCATTAACCCTAAAGACGTATTCATTAGATTAATTTTACCGTCTCCTCGGTAATGAGTAATATGTGAGCATCACTCGAGAATAGCACGAGAATAAGAATAGCTCAAGAATAAGGTAGGTGCAAAATTTAAAACTTTCACCACGATTCACATGTCTCTCTCTCTCTCTGATTGCAGCAAAAAAAACAAATGTTATTTGTATTTTTTAAATTAGTTGTCAAAAAATTATTTTCAGTCAAACATTTATTTGTTGGAAAAAGTGGTAAATGAAAAAATGACATGTGTTGCATAGCAAAACGCTTTATTGATTATCTATTATTGATATCGAAATATATTTTTTGTGTGAAACTGATGTGCTGGGATTTTGTTTTTTGTTCTCAGGAAAGAATACTTTGAAGTGATTGGAACTAAAGCTCGGTGGCCACCTGCTTTCGCCACGGTAAGTATTAAGTATTAAATAATAAGTTTAAGTGTCGCTAAAGCAGTTTTGCTCATAGGTTGCGAAATGAGAACTTTGCTAAAACTTTACGTTCACTGAGCAACTAATGCTGATTGACGCCGCCACATAATTTTCCTAACTCGAGACTACCGATATCATTAATATCTTGTAGTCTTGTATGAATCGCCGTTTGTAAGCCAGATATCACACCATAGGGACATTGTACCTAGGAAATTAGCAAACAAGCATGATATCAGATTGGCCAGCTTGTGAAGTACACATAACGTGTCGACGCACATTTTTTTCACAAATAAGAAAACACACATCAAAGGAATGTACTTAAACAGATACTGAAACATTGTGCACTAAGTTTGGTGTGTAAAAACTGCAACATAATTGTTTTTAGTCTGTATTTTTATTATCTATATTTTTAGTAAACAATAATAGTGATATTTGTGAAGAAATTATCAAATTTTTATAAGTTTTCAAAACCTCATTTTTCGAATTTGCGAATCAATTTTAAAAATTAAATTTCATTCGAAAGAATTATTTTTTATTACTGTTTATTTTAGGTTCCTGGATGCACTGACAAAAATACAACATGTAAAGAAGATTACAGGTAACATTACTTTAATACAGCTATCATTTTTAGCTAATATTTCGTAGTGATAATAATGGACTTTCTTCAACTGAAGATTATCCGAATTTTGTTAACCTTGCTTAAACATGATGGCTACAAATTACCATTTAGAAGATTGTATTGTTTATTGGAAAACAAGAATTGCAGAAAGGAATTATCGTATGATTTTTATTAAAAAAATTATGATACATAAAAGCACAATGTTGTTCATAACTTTTGTTTGTTTTGAATTGAGTTCATAGTCTGACATGTCGTTTTCACTTAAGTTCAAATCAAAAATACTTAAAATAGTGAAAATGTATATATAAGACGAGTTTATGTTGGATAGAAAGATGATGCCCCAATTTAGAAAGAATGCAAGAAATGGAGGCGCCGGAAATCGAACCCGGGCCGCCTGCTTCGAAGTCGAGCATGCTAACCACTACACCACAGCATCCGAGTCTCATAGGCCCTAATTCT